>JBBBDQ010001058.1:1145000-1175000 GCA_037127315.1 Ascarosepion bandense | reverse complement strand
ATCAAATTCTCTAAGCCCTCTTTCCTCATTACCTGTTCCAAAAACTTTATCTGTCTCTCACTGATGTTAAGTATGCTTCCTTTTCGTTTTCATCCCCTCTAAAACTTCGTCGTTGCTCCCATGTTTTAGTTTATGGATTTCTCAACATCCTTCTGTAGAGCCAGATTTCTGTTGATTCAAGTTTTTCCTCCATCTCTGATGAGATGGTCCAGCATTCTCTGTCATATTGAAAAACTGGCATTACATAACAGTTCAGTACTTTTTCCAAATGAATTTGCTTGTTTCTCAATGCTCTACTCAGCATTTAGAATGCCAAATCGCCTTCAGGTATCAACGTCGCAATTTTCGCCCTCGGTTAGAACAATTTCCATATATTTTAATTTCTGTACCGTTCTTGATTTTCCTTTCTCCGTATTTGGTATTTTGAGCTCCCTTTTTTTTAATGATCAAACGTTTATTTTTTTGTGTAGTATATATTTAGTCCTTTCTTCTCGCTTTCCTTTGCTAGGAGGTCTTGTAGTTTCGTTTCTGTGTTTGTATTTATAATCAATCATTTGCCCCTAAGCAAAGCGGGTCCGCCACGAGTTCGCTGGGGGTCAGAGTGAGAGAAAAACTGGGTGCAGGAGATAATGGAAAAGAAAAGTTAAAAGACGAATGGGATTCAAAAAGATAAAAGAAGGCAATTGACGTTGCAATCAAATTATTGGAAATTTGAGCTATCAGGGATGCAATTAAACAGAAGGAAGTTCGACAGGCGGGAAGTGCGAGAAAAGAAACTGTTGAATTGAAGAGGTGGTTGCATTTAAGTATATGAACGTTAAAAGGGTGGGACCTATATGCCAAACTAGTAGCACTCATAAATTCACATGATCGAGGAACCAACGAAAAAAAGCTAATCAAAGTAATTGTCATGAAAATATCTGTAGAACAGACAGAGAGAAGCCACGTCACGTCGGTGAGAAAGTAGCTGATGTCGAGATATCAAGTTATTACTGATTGCATTGCTTTGCAACGACAAATGACACAATCTGGTCACAAAACATTACATTGCATTTGGACGTGTGGTTCTGTTTACGTCTCGGTCTCTCACGCGGGGTGACCTCATGAAGCCACATTGAAAATTTTCGAACTGCGTCTATTTTTCGGTGACTGTTGTCGTTCCACCACTTTATTATTCTATCTCCCTTTTTCATGCATCCAGCTTCAAAGGACTTATAAATCTAAGAAGCTACAGCCTTTTCTAACGCAAACAGAAGACTTTCAGCTTTTCAGTGACTGTTTCTTTATTTCCACTATTTATTATGTTCACCCACTTACTATTTTGTTCTCCCATTCACTATTACGCTTTCCAACTCCCTATTATGTTCTCCCTATTATATTCTTCCACTCCCTATTATGTTCTTCCACTCCTATTATGTTCTTCTACTCCCTATGAGGTTCTACTTATTATCTTCTCCCACTCCCTATTATATTTTCCCGCTCCCTATTATGTTTTCCCTCTACCTATTATGTTCTCACACCCCAATTATGTTCTCCCACTCCCTATTATGTTCATCCTATTATATTCTTCCACTCCCTATAATGTATTCCCACCCCTATTATATTCTATCACTCCCTATTATGTTCTGACTATGATGTTTTCACACTCCCTTTTATGTTGTTCCACTCCCTATTATGATCTTCCTCTTTCTATTAATTTCTCCCTATTATGTTCTTTTACTCCCTATTATGTTATCCTTATTATGTTCTCCCGCTCCTTATTATGTCCTTCCACTCCCTATAATGTTCTCCCATTTCTTATTATGTTCTTCATGTTATCTTCTCGCACTCTCTATTAAATTCTCCCTATAATGTTCTCCCACTCCATATTACGTTCTTCCACTCTCTATTATGTTTTTCCACTCTCTATTATGTCCCACCACTCCCTATTATGTCCCTATAATGTTCTCCCACTCAATATTTTGTCCTTCCACTACCTATTATGTTCTCTCTCTCTCTATTATGTTCTCCGACTCCCTATTATATTCTTTCACTCCCTATTATATTATTTCACTCCCTATTATTTATCCCTATTAGGTTTTCCCACTGCCTATTATGTTCTCACACCCCTATTATGTTCTTCCACTCCCTATTATATTCTTCCTTTTATAGTCTGCCACTCCCTTTTATATTCTCCTTATAATGTTCTCCCACTCCATATTATGTTCTCCCACTCTCTATTATGATCTTTTACTCTTAATTATATTCTCCCACTCACTATTATGTTCTCCCTATAATGTTCTCTCACTCCCTATTATGTTCTACCACCCCTTATTAAAAATATCCTACTTCCTATTCTGTCCTCCACTCCTTATTATATTCTCCCTATTATGTTCTCTCACTCCCTATTATGTTCTTCCATTCCCTATTATATTCTTCCTCCGCCTATAATGTTCTTCCACTCCCCATTATGTTCTATCTCTACTAAAAAGGCTAGTAAATTCAGTCCTTCTAACTAGGCATTGTCTTGCTAAACAAAAAGCTCTTTCTTTACTAACACTACCTAAATAATATCGCGTGTAACAATTATCCAAATAAATAAATATGAAATACAAAAAATAAAAGTACAAAGAGGACAGCGAAAATGAGCAATAATTTATTTTATATTACACAGTTTAGTTTTCCTGGAAAAAGTGTAAGAGATGCAGTGTAAGCGTTGCATACATGTGTTGTATACTTAATATGAAGACAACGACGAAGATTAAATATTCAACTCAAATTTGACGATATTCTTCTCACTCATAAATGATGAAACACAATCTTGGTAACAATTCGGCAAGAATAAGCTCTAACTAAATTTTTGGTAATCTTCTCTGGGAAAATGATGATCACTTTCACACGTTGATGAAACAACAAATGCAAGAGAATTATATAAAAATAAAAATATACCATAATTGTTATTCGTTCTTCATTTATTTTGGCTGTGTTGTTGAGTGATTGGAGGGTCGGGGAGGTCAGTACATAGGCATCGAGGCAGCTAATCAGAGGGCTGGCATTTTCTGCGTTCTCAACTGAACTGATGCTGCAAAAAAGACTGACTGACGACTTAAATAGGCGTCTTCATTGACACTTGGAACCCCCCCCCACCCACCGGTGGGTTTTATAATTTTCTAGAAGCTGACATTTTTTACCCTGATCGTCAAAACAAAATTCACTTTGACACCTGCATATTGACAACTACTGACATAACAAAAATGAGATTCCTCATTGACTGCTGCAACATCACAGCTGGGATACTATGAATTTAATCCTGAATTCTCTATTTTAACCAAAGTTCTTGGTCGAGTTGTGTAAACTTTACTCTTGAAATAGCCCCGCAAGAAAAAATCACAAACGGACAAATCCGGCAATCTAGGGGGCGATGGAGCATTAACGAATCTTGAGATCACACGGTTACCAAACAGTTCTCGCACAGTCTCTAGGTCCTACGCTCTTCCTGATCTACATTAATGATCTCCCCGATGCCATAATATCCCAAGTAGGCATGTACGCCGATGACACTACAGTTTACTCTCGATCAAAAAGCGAACCTCGCTGCCGAGCTTGAAAAAGACCTCCAATCCGTAGTGGACTGGGGTAAGAAATGGCTCATAAATTTTAATGCTTCCAAAACAAAGCTGCTATCAATTAACCATAATAGACAATCGCACCTACCTCCCATTAGTATGTAACAGGTTTGCCTCTCAGACAGTAAACCACTACGCTTCTTTGGCCTCACACTCTCAGCTGACCTCAAGTGGAAAGACTATATCGAATCCATTGCTAAATTCGCTGCTATAAAAGTAGGTTCTCTGTGAAGTTTTTCCCGTCTGAATCTATCCTGCACATTTATAAATCTACCATCCGTCCGTTTATTGAATACTGCTGCCACATCTGGTCGGGTGCCCCTGCTATTCTTCTCGGGGTTCTTGACAAAATACAACGGAGAATCTGTAATGTAATCGATACCGACTTGGCAGACTGCCTGCAGTCACTCTCTCACCGGCGCAACGTAGCTTCCCTGTGCCGCTTCTATAAATACTTTCACGGCTTCTGCTCCGATGAACTTAGATCACTGGTGCCCCCTAGATACGAATTTGCACGAGATACTAAATTAGCAACTAGGTCCCACCCTTTTACAGTGAAACCGATAAAATGTCACCGCAATTTCTACTCCAACATTTTCTTTTCTCGCACTTCCCGCTTGTAGAATTCCCTTCCACATACTTGCTTCCCCGATAGCTACAATCTCCAGGAGTTTAAATGCAAGGTCAATAGACACCTCCTAACACACTAACACGCATCCATTCTCTCAAACACTCTTCCCATCTACATCCTTACCCGTCTATCACCCTCCTTTTGACATTTCCTATATCTAACCACTCTTTCTCACCACCTTCCCCTATGTAACCCCCTGCGCAATAGTGGCAGTGGAATGCCTTGTTTGGTGTGAAATGATTAAAAAAAGCCTCTAATGACTGCCGTGCAGTGTGTGTGGTCGCTCAATCCTATTGAAACCAGGTTTCTTGAAAGTATTTATTTTATGCAGGATCCTTTCGTATAGTCTGATACGCTTGATAGTGCTATCGTTAAAAGACGACAAGAAATCGCAGTAATTGTCGAGTACTGAACCCATGGAAACGCCGTCACGTTGTATATATATAGTGTTGTTTGGATCAACAAAAGGGACTTCGGTAGTACAAGCTAGTAGGATTTTTCTTAAGATGTTGGGATTAATTTTGAGTGGGGGTTAGTACTCGGTCCGACATTTAGCAATTTCTACATGTCGAACCTCGAAAGTACTCCCTTTACAAATTTTAAAAAGCCATCCATATACCTAAGATACGCTGATGATATCCTACTACTAATTAAAAATACCGACAAAATCCTACAACTTTAAAGACAGTTTCAAAATAACTCAGTCTTAAAATTCTCTTATGAACTTAGCAATGACAACAAAATTCCTTTCCTTGACATCTTAATTAACACCGATGACAATAAATTCAGTATCTTACCGTATAAAAAACCCACTAACAAAAATCCCTCCACACTCAATTATATTAGCGAATGCCCCCACTATTACAAAATAGCAATTATAAAAAATCTACTACATCGTTCAAAAACCAATTCGTCTACAAAACAGATCTTCCACAGCGAACTAAAAAACATAAAATAGACACTCATCAACAATAATGTTCCCAATTACATAGTTGATGAACAAATACGACATTTTCTTAAAAACCTTAACACGGAAAAAAACAACACATGGTACTAGCCCAACCAATCCCAAACATATCACTCTCTTATATCGTAGCCAAATGAACTCCAACTACAAACTAGACGAAAATATCCTAAAAAAACTCATAAACACTAATATTTCTCCGACAGACCCTAACAAAGGTATTAATTTTATCATATATTACATCCACTACATCCAATTCAATCGTCCGCAATGACTCCTCCCACACCGTTACCGATTTGCAAAAAACCAACATAGTTTATAAATTCAAATGCCCCTTTCGAGAATGTATCTCTAACAAACTACATAATATCTACATTGGCTATACTACCAACTCACTCTCACGTCGTCTTACACTACACTTAAATGACAATTCAAACATTTTCCGACATTTAAAACACCACGGTTATCAACGCATACTTTTCAGAAAAACACTTGTTGAAAATACATGTATACTTAGACAACGAAAACTCAAAACCCTAGAAGCTATCTACATCAAACAGCTTAAACCTAGCTTAATAAAATAAATTTCGATATCTCTACAAACATACTCCAATGCCTGTAATCGACGGGAGAGGTCATAGTTACTCAGCTTACCCCCTCAACCCATAGCAGTAGTAGCTCGCAGACCAATTCCCTCATGCCACTATACCCTCATATGACCAAGGACCATACCACCACCATTTTGTCACCGTCTTCGGCCATCCACCACGTCAAAAATGGACTTGTCTCTTTGTTTAATTCTCTTTGTTTAATTCTATTTTGTCAATAACTTAAATGTTCACTATATGTTAAATGTTTCACTCTTTGATAATGGCTTATGTAAGCCGAAAGCTCAGACCTGATAAAAAAAATCAACAATTACTGCGATTTCTTGCCGTCTTTTAACGATAGCACTATCAAGCTTATCAGACTATACGAAAGGATCTTGCATAAAATAAATAGAAAAAAACTTGTCTTTATATATATATATATAGTCATCCGCAGACAGATCTGTTTCGCATCTCATCAGTACGGTTAGACTCCGATTGCTTTAACCCAAGATTGAAACCCGACCGAAGTGGCGTCAGTCGGCAATTCTACCTCTGGGGCATGGGCTCACAGTATAAGAAGGCATAATTTTTAGCATGTATATTATGATTATACGCGCCTCATAGCCAGAGTGCTCTAATTAAGTATTGAATGAGCGATGAGTACATGCCAGGGTAGCTACTGCTTTTCAAAGTCTACCATTCTATATATATTATATTTCATATATATATATATATATATATATATATATATATATATGAAAAAAGAAAAACTTCTCTTAACCGACTCGTTTCGTCCTCTGCGGGACTTTATCAAGGCAAATTTAAGGATTTTATTTTGTGACAAGTAATTAATGTTTTTACTTATATATAAATACTTGTCACAAAATAAAATCATTAAAGTTGTCTTGTCTCTCAGAGGACGAAACGCATCGGTTTAAATAAATTTTCCTTTTGTCTTTAATCATATTGCCCTTTCACAGACATACTTTTTCTGAAATGTTCGCTCACACACACACACACACACACACACACACACACACACACATATATAATTTTTCATCTTCTATCCATATATCCACAGAAAACGCTTGAAAAATATCACATTCTGTTTATTGCCATAAAAACTACAATGTGGCCAGAGACTACAATGACTCTGTTGGGGATAGATTACCAGATACAAAACACATAGACACCAAACGTGATAAAGAAAAACCTTTCTGAAGGCCTAATCGGATCGATAATTGTAAAGCATATCCAGTGTAACGACGGCAGAAACGCATCACCCCGCCCCACTCGTCATCAATCTTTGACTCCTATAAACGTTCAGCAAGCATCGTTGATTATCAACGGGTGAAAGTCTTCCAGCATGGAAACATATAGTGAGAAACCTTTGCTTTTTGTTCAGACAACACTTTGCCAGACTGCCGTTAAGCAACTGTCTGTATTGGCAAACCTTTGCTGCTATAGTAGAAACAGAATAGGAGCGGTCCTTTATGTATTTCAGCGGGTTCGTTATTTTCATTATTTCTTTCCTTTCTTTGTGTGCACGTGGAGAAAGAATGTTTATATGACTAAGACATTAACAATCCTAATCACACAACCTTTATTGACTCCGCTTTCAACTATTAATTGAAATCCATGAGACGGAAGCAAATAAAAGATAAGTTCATAACGTTAATCAGCGTCTGTCATGCCTTCGTGTTTATAGGAGGCGTGTGTGCATATATATATATATATATATATATATATATATATATGAGAAACTGAATATCTCTAAGTTTTCTACCGTTCTATATGACTTTGGGAAAAGTGTACTAATTGAACTCCATTTGATGAATCAGGAAATTGCAATTCAGAAATTACATTTTCAGAAGAAAAAGCATGTTTAAAAAACATTCATTAAAAACTAGAATAAACAAAAATATAGACATGATAATTTAATTATTTTCGTAAGTATTACCATGGCAACATATGCACAAACACGCTCGCACGCACGCACATATATGTATGTGTGTGGGCGTGTGCGGACGCGTGTGAATTAAGATCAAATTTAGATTAGAATCCAAAAGCATAATAGTGTAAGGAACGGAATCGGAAACATTTATAAAGTTAACATGTTTCGATTTTATTTAATCTTTATCAGAAAATAAAATATAGAAGAGAATAGAACATTTGAGTAATTTTGTTTTTGTGTTAGTTTTTCATTGGTTAAGCAGACCCCCACGTACAACATTTTGCAAATTATTGGAAACTAAAGCAGTTGTTTCAATTAATTTGCACAAGGTTATACGTGAGCAAAAACCTTTTTTGTGCAAATTCACCAAATTCAGTTCTGTCAAAATACGGTCAGTTTTAGACACACTGGAGTGACATGGTGTAATCGATTTCTATTATTTCCTCAGATTAGGTTACTTGCAGTGGTGGACAGTGATATGAATCATTGATATATATATATATATATATATATATATATATATATATATATATATATATATATAAGCATAACGCTCTACATTTGTATCGAGCACTCTTTATAAAAGTAAATGCATGAACAAAAAGGTAAATAAACCTACGAGTTCAACAACTTAGTTACAATATATATTCAGATACTTTAATCCAAGCGGAAAAAGCAGGACGGTAAATTCCAAAAACCCGATCCTAATTAATATTAAAATTTTATTTTAATATTAAAAAATTATACAGGAAGAGAGCTCCATGTAATGAAATATTACAGACCAAATATAAATTAAAATAGGATTAATTCAAGGATGTTGAATGACCATTTCGATATGAAAATCCCCACAGGGGATAACACATCAACTCAGTAACAAAAAATCCTTTCAGAAACTGGAGAAAAATCAGTCTAAATTTCCTTTTTAAATACTTTTTTTCTTTTTCTCTTTCTTCCTTTTTTTTAATTTCTTTAAAAATCTATTTAAAAAGGAAATTTAGACTGATTTTTCTCCAGTTTCTGAAAGGATTTTTTGTTGCTGAGGTGATGTGTTATCCCCTGTGGGGATTTTCATATCGAAATGGTCATTCAACATCCTTGAATTAATCCTATTTTAATTTATATTTGGTCTGTAATATTTCATTACATGGAGCTCTCTTCCTGTATAATTTTTTAATATTAAAATAAAATTTGAATATTAATTAGGATCGGGTTTTTGAAATTTACCGTCCTGCTTTTTCCGCTTGGATTAAAGTATCTGAATATATATATATATATATATATATATATATATATATATTGTAAGTTGTTGAACTCGTAGGTTTATTTACCTTTTTGTTCATGCATTTATTTTATAAAGAGTGCTCGATACAAATGTAGAGCGTCATATATATATATATATATATATATATATATATATATATATATATCAATGATTCATATCACTGTCCACCACTGCAAGTAACCTAATCTGAGGAAATAATAGAAATCGATTACACCATGTCACTCCAGTGTGTCTAAAACTGACCGTATTTTGACAGAACTGAATTTGGTGAATTTGCACAAAAAAGGTTTTTGCTCACGTATAACCTTGTGCAAATTAATTGAAACAACTGCTTTAGTTTCCAATAATTTGCAAAATGTTGTACGTGGGGGTCTGCTTAACCAATGAAAAACTAACACAAAAACAAAATTACTCAAATGTTCTATTCTCTTCTATATTTTATTTTCTGATAAAGATTAAATAAAATCGAAACATGTTAACTTTATAAATGTTTCCGATTCCGTTCCTTACACTATTATGCTTTTGGATTCTAATCTAAATTTGATCTTAATTCACACGCGTCCGCACACGCCCACACACATACATATATGTGCGTGCGTGCGAGCGTGTTTGTGCATATGTTGCCATGGTAATACTTACGAAAATAATTAAATTATCATGTCTATATTTTTGTTTATTCTAGTTTTTAATGAATGTTTTTTAAACATGCTTTTTCTTCTGAAAATGTAATTTCTGAATTGCAATTTCCTGATTCATCAAATGAAGTTCAATTCAACGTGCTTGAATTAATCCTATTTTAATTTATATATATATATATATATATATATATATATATATATATATATATAGTACTGTGCAAAAGTATTAGGAAAAGAAAAGTTTTATCTTTTATGAAGCATCAAAATAAAGTTTCAAATCATCCCTGTCCTAAGACTTTTGCACACTACCTGTAGTGTGCAAAAGTATTAGGGCAGGGGTGATTTTCCTAAAAACCTCACTGAAATTCAAATACAGGGTGAAAAGCCCAACCTTTGTAAGAATTATTTGACTAAAAAGGAAGAGGAAGAAAGGCTTCGGAATTTGAATTGGTCCCACAAAGCCCTGATCTTAATCCTATGGAACACCTATGGGATAATTTGGATAAAAAAATAGATAAATTCTATGATACTTCGCCAGACACACTTTGGAAACAAATACAAGCTGCTTGGTAGGAGGTACTATTAGATACATCCCAGAAGCTTGTGATGTCAATGCCTGACAGAATGAAGGCTGTGACCAAAGCAAAAGGCGATTATACGAAATATTAAATTTATTTTGTAACAAGTATTTTTTTCTTGTTAAAGCATTTGTTGAGTAAATCAAGTAAAATTACTTTAATTAAATTGTTTATTTTCTGTCAATATGCCTCATAAAAGATAAAATAGTTATTGTCCTAATACTTTTGCACAGTACTGTATATATATATATAAAAGAGTGAACATTGAAGTCAACACTCAGAGGGAGACAGACTGTTTCATGCTAAGCGCAATCATCAGGCTTGATGATTGCACTTAGCATGAAGCAGTCTGTCGCCCTTGAGTGTTGACTTCAATGTTAACTCTTTTATATTTATACACGCTCTATATTGAGCACTTTATCCTATAAATATAGCACACCTTAAAACTATATTTATTCATATATATATTATGGACTCTCCCATCGATTTCGATGTATGAGGGTCTAACCTTAGTAAGACATCCACACAGAGATTTGTTTATAGTGGTGAAGGCATTGTGTAGTACCATCCACAATTTTTGGAACAGCTGATAACAAACAATCGGTGCAAAAATCTGCCACAGATCGCATGAACAGCAGACCTCGATTATTTAACCCATAATTGGAGGTAACGGACGGATTAATACCTTTCCCAAGGGTTCTAGTGCGCAAGTGAATGCAGTGTGCTCGACTGAAATTGGAACTCGGCTCACCGATTTCACCCTCCAAGCCGACATCCACCGCACCACAACGCACATCCGTGAACGCTAACAGCACCTGGTATTCCCAAGTGGTCACCCACCTAAGTACTGACCAGGCTCAACCTTGCATATATATATATATATATATATATATATATATATAACGAAGATTAACGAAATGGTTATAAACAAACTGACAATTTGAAATTATTTGTTTGAACATTATTTTTGATCGATACTCGTATTTAAGTAGATATTCTGTTTATAATCAAACAGTATTATATATTTATTTCTACCCGCCTGATTATTTTACGATAAATTTTTGTTACGAAAATTCTGCCGAATTACACACATTTTCGTAAAAAAATATTTATACATGAAACTTTTTGTGTAGTGATATTATGCTTTTATAAACCTTTGTACAAACAAAATTACAATATATATATATATATATATATATATATATATATATATATATATATATATGTGTGTGTGTGTGTGTGTGTGTGTGTGTGTGTACTTAGGCAGCAAATTTTCTTTTAAACATGTCAGATTAAATAAATTGCAAGCATTGTGTGTGCTTATTTTTAATTAAATCCGTTCATACTCATGGATAATCTTTTGCGTATTATAATTGAAAGATGTCAGAAATGAGCTGTAACATTGACAGATGTTATTATCATTCATTACTTAATATACCAAAGTACTTTCAATCTCTTTCCGAGATCATTTTCAGGGTGCAAGTTATGGTAACAAAAAATAACCGCAAATTTTTTCTGCTTCAAATATAACGGTTGACAAATTGCTAGCGTTCATTAGAACGTGAAAATTATCCAATTATCTTTCAATTATACTACGCGAAAGATTGTCCGTGAGTATGAGCGGATTTGATTAAAAATAAGCAGACACAATCTTTGCAGTTTATTTAATCTCACACACACACACACACACACACACACACACACACACACACACACACACACACACACACACACACATATATATATTATTCTACGTTTATAACACGACTAGCACGACAAATATATATATATATATATATATATATATATATATAAATATATATATATATATATATATTTGAAACTAAATTTCAGTGTTAAATTTTACACGTCAAGTTTTTCTAAGAAAGCAGACGAGTCGTTAGAGACGCTATTTCGATACATGAAGTTAACATTTTATTTCTCTTGATACTGTTTATTTTCTTCATTGTATTTCTTTGTCCATTCCTATTTTCTTTTTTTCTTTTTTCTCTTTTTTCTCTGGTTTTCTCTTCTTTCCATTAATCAATTGTCTACTTTTTCTTTATCTTTACTTTTTGCTATTCCTTGGGGTTCTTTTTAAATGAGCGAGGATTTTTTGTAAATAACCGTTACAAATATCTAGTCTAAATAAGGACATGTGAGCGTCTGTGTAAAATAATGTTTTTGGGGGATATTTTGAGGATCAACTGTTGTACCATTTGGGTTTGACGAGCCGCACTAGTAACATCATTATGCGGTGAAATATGTATGGAATTGTAGTAAATCAAAAATCTTTTCTAAATTATATTACTCTGTTGAATTAAATAAATGAATCTAACATTGAGTTTTTTGAGTTTTTCTCTATCAGAATTTACCTGGATCGTATACCAAGTGTGCTATATATATATATATATATATATATATATATATATATGTGTGTGTGTGTGTGTGTGTGTGTATTTAGGCAAACGTTCCTCTTTTATACATGTTTCATTGAAGGTGACTGACTAAGCACAATCTTATTTAATCGTGAAGGAACAACAGAAATAAAACGAGACATGATGAAAAACTATTCTTAGCCAATGCGTTTCGTCCTCGGAGGTACTTTATTAAGGGTAATCATCGCATCGCCTTAATAAAATCCCTCTTTTTGCTATTCTCTACTTTTACAAGACCCTAAAACAGATTAGCACTCTCATATACGGGCAGGATTAGCCCACTTCTCTTTCCAGTTTTGATATAGCCTAAAATCCGTCTTTGCATCCTTTTTAGGGGATTTTCCACTCTACAGACTCTTTCCCCGCAGACTAAATATTGGAAGCCTCTCACTGATCTGTCGCTATTTACAGTGAAAGTGTTCAGGCGAATTAAATTCCTTAAGTCTAACATTCACAGCTAAGACCTGCATTTCCACAGATTTTGTAGCAAAAACAACTTCATTTTATTCGTATTCATTTCGTGAGATGTAAGTTCCACGCGAACACATTCTTTCCATACTTCGCCGATCACTAAAATCTTGACCTGTGACGCTTTACGTCGAATGGCTTTTAAGGCTTTAAAGAGTGAACATAATTGCAAAAATGACTTATTCCCTTTGTTCAGTTTTTAACACGAATAATGTTAGCTTATTGGAGTTGATAAATGCAAATATCGCAATAAGAAAGACTGACCAATAAATATATAGAACATTATTGTTACAGACTATTTATACTCAAGACAAAGCTTTTAGTTTCGCCCGTATTCACAAGACAAAGGAGGTAATTTTTCCATTAGTCATTTCTATAGATTTTCAAAGAATAAAGACGTGAATGAATGAATAAATGAATGAATAAGCAAGTCTATTAATTTAGGTCTAACGTCCATAGCAAAGGCAAGGGATGATGTGCCGAATGTGACACCTGAAAAGTTACCAAGTTTTGGATAATGTTGGTACTTTAATGATGTGCGTTGAAGTGCATTGGATATCGGCTCGGAACGAGAAATCGAGGAGCCGAGTTCGAATTCCAGCTGAATTCATTGCATTCACTTACGCGCAAATGCCCTTGGGAAAGGTATTATCCGTCTATTCCTTCAAGTTATGGGTTAAATAACAGAACAGATTGGGTTCTATAGCCTTGGTCGGCAACCAGTTTAACGCAGAAAGAAATGGCAATCTACTGCGGGATAATCTTCTGCCCAGTCAGTCATGTCTCTTTCGATACATGATCGCCCAAGCGTGTATCACGTATGGCACTTAACTGACTGACTGGTACTTTAATGCGCCTGATTTGAGTTTAATACACCTGCAGTGAGATTAATGCACAAACGTTTAACGAAATAAGCTGTAGAAGACGATAATAAGAGAAAGTATTAAAGGGAAAGAATAATGTTAAAAGTGTTAATTTTTTTTTAAACCAGCGTCTTTCTCTTTGAATTCAAATCGTGTCTATGTCAGCTGTCGCTTGGCAGCCCATTTAGGAGAAGGAAAACTCCGAACAACAACCCGCAACTTAAGGTGTTAATTGTGCCAAGGAGTGAATGGCTACTGCGTTATGAGGTCACAAACGATCCCCTGTTTGTAAAAGACCGTTACACAACGTGCCGGGCAACTTTGGGTGGACTTTTGAACCCGTGCGTCACTCGTGGGAAAAAATATGAGAAATACAAATAGAAATAAAAAGTCCAGTATGGCTCTTCCAGTGGATAAACAGGGAGCCCACACTTCAAGAGGGAACCTACCTGAGATCGAAAAATCTGCCATAGGAACAAACTCCTACACAAAGAATGAATCTTCAGGTCCCCACAACCAGGATAATCCTAATGATGATCCTGAAAATTCTCCAGTTAGATCTACAACTGTATATTTAAAGAAAGAAAAAATAAAATGATCTCGTGAGGAGTACAAAGTCGTTATGACTGCATTTCATGAAGCGTTACTGAAACCTCAAAAAAACATGACCCGCCAAACATCTGACATTTGGCGTGAAAAAGTTGGTCAAGCAAATAGAAAGTATATTGACGAAAATAAATTAGCCAATGTACAAAGATACGTCATTCGTCATTCGTAATAACCGATTGACAGAGCTGAAATTAATGAGATTAAAAGAACTGTAACCAGAATAGACGAATCAACAAAATATGAAAAGGAACCGGAATCAGAAATAAAAAGTAATAACACCAAACAAACCGGAATCAGAAATAAAAAGTAATAACACCAAAGAAGCCACAGGTCATAATGTAGAAACCGTGATACACACAAATCACTGTAAAGATAATGCTGTAAGTTTAAAAGTGCTGGAAAGGTGTGAGCTGAGTCAGTTACAAAACGAAAATAAAACGAGTTCAGAACACATTGAACAGAATTATTTTACGGAAAATAAGAACAGTATACAAGAAGCCAAGGAAGAAATCAAGAACCATATAAGTCAAATACAAAATATTGCAATGGAGGAACGAGAACAGCTCCAAAAATTACAACCAACAAAGCATAACCTCCGAACTATTAAGCTCTACAATGCAGCACTCAAATTAATTGTGGATGAAGACACTCATACAAATCTCAATGAAGCAATATATGCATCGGCAATAGCAGCAACAAAAAAAAATGAACATCAAATTAAAAACAAGGCAGTCTCGCAGACATGAAGATTCACTTTGGAAAAGAAAAATAGAAAAAGAAATCGAACAACTTAGAAGTGAACTATCATTACTGGATGAACTGACTTGAGGAATAAATGTAAGAACTAGGAAAAGCAGAAGAGTCGAAAGAAAATACAACATTAGAAATGAAAATGAAGTCCTATCAACTAAGGAAAAAATAAAGCAAACAATACAACTGAAGGCTGAAAGAATAAGACGCTATGAGAAAAGATCAAGATTCTACAGACAAAACAAGATTTTTCAAACCGATGCAAAGAAATTTTGCAGGGAAATAGGTAAAAAAAGAATTGAAGTGACAGTCCCCCCCCCACCCCACAAGAAAAATGGAAGAAGTTACACAGTTCTGGGAAAAAATATGGGCTTGCCCTAAAGAACATAACAAAGAAGAAGATCGGATTGCACAAGAGATAGAACGAATCAAAAATAAACCAGAACAGACGTGGTCTGGAATTACAGAAGAGGATGTTAAATTTGCACTAAAAAAGCACACAATTGGAAATTTCCATGTAAAGATAAAATTCCTAACTTTTGGCTATATTATTTAAATACAGCACATAAAAAAACTAGCCAAGAACTTCAAAAAATGGTTGACGATCCCACTAAAATTCCTGCATGGATGACCAAAGGAATTACATTTCTTCTACCCAAGAAGAGTGACACAAACAACCCAAAAAACTGAAGACCAATTACATGCCTTCCGACAACATATTATCTATTAACATCTATTTTAACAAAACATACATATTTATTCTTAAAAAGAAATGACATGTTACCACTTGAACAAAAGGGGTGAAAACGTGGCTGTTACGGATGTAAAGACCAATTGCCTATTAAAAAATGATACTGGAAAACTGCTACAGTACAAAGAAAAATCTTAGTAGTGCCTGGATAGATTATCGTAAGGCATTCGATAGTGTGCCACATTCCTGGATTTTAAAGACTTTAAATATATACAAGATATCACCCGTCATCATCAATTTCATCAAACAGTGCATCTCTATATGGAAAACAACCCTTTACCTCAATCATATAAATGGAACCTATAAGTCTGATGAAATAAACATCAAAAGAGGTATATTTCAAGGTGATTCTTTGTCTCCATTACTATTCTGCATATCATTAATAGCACTAACCAGTCAACTTAATAAGACAGAATGTGGTTATAAAATAGCCCAAAAGAAAATAAGCCATCTATTTTACATGGATGACTTAAAGTTATATGCTAAGAATGATAATGAGCTGGAAGGTCTTCTGCAAACTGTAAAATGCTTCAGCGAAGACATTGGAATGAAATTCAATTTGAATAAATGTGCTAAAGCTACAGTTTTACGTGGAACACTACAAGAAACATCCTCAATTAGCTTAGACTCTGCTGTAACAATAAAAGAATTGAAGCCAGAAGAAGCTTATAAATACCTAGGTGTAAATGAGTGAAAAAATTCACCATAAAAAATGAAAGAAATAGTACGTAAAGAGTACTATACTAATGATATTAAAAACTGAACTGACTTCTCAGAACAGAATTATGGCCATTAATAGCCTTGCAATCCCAGTTGTCCAATATAGTTTCAAAAGTAGAAAATCAAAACAGAAGCCAAGAACCAACTATTGCGGCAAAAAAATAGGAAAATGAAAGCCAAAGATAAAGCTCTTGAACAGATGAAACAGCGCTGGCAAGACAAACCTCTGCATGGCCAATATCCAGAACGTGCCAATAAATCCAATGTTGATAAAGTTAATACTCATCGATGGGTACGTGAATCTGGATTAAAGTCTGAGACTGAAGGCTTTATTCTTGCAGCGCAAGACCAAAGTCTTTTCACTAGAAACTTTCAGGCAAATATTATACATAATAATATGGATCCAAAATGCAGGTTTTGTGATAAACACCAAGAAACAATCGACGATCTAATCTCAGGCTGTTCTGTACTTGCCCCAAATGAATATAAAAATCGCCACGATAGAGTTGGGCAATATTTATATTGGACAATGTGCAAACACGATGGAAAATCTGAAAACAAACACTGGAATGAACATCACCCAGCCCCGGTTACAGAAATAGAAGATGTCACCATTCTATGGGATTACACCATCTACACAGACAGAAAAATTGAAGCAAATAGGCCAGACATTATTGTTAAAAACCAGAAAGAGAAAACTTGTCTATTAATTGATATGGCTTGTCCAGCGGATTGCAACATAGCAACCAAGGAACTTGAAAAACTGTCAAAATATAAAGACCTGGAAATGGAAATAGAAAAAAAAATGTGGAAATTGAAAACAAGAGTTGTGCCAGTGATAGTAGGTGCACATGGAATGATAAAAAAATGGAACAAAACAATATATTGAAAGAATCCCTGGAAACCCCAGCTTAAGAGATATACAAAAAATTGTCTCATTAAGTACAGCCCACACACTAAGGAGAACTTTGTCTATGTAACGCTAGGGATGATGGGGAAGATAGAAAAAACATGAAATGGAGCCATAACAACACGCCACGACCTGCCTTAGGTCTTCCTGGAGACTTGGTTGGTAGTGCGACCATAGCAGAAATCGAAATATGATGAAAACTGACATAATAATAATAATAATAATAATAATAATAATAATGATAATAATAATAATAATAATAATAAATAAATAAATGAATAAACTAAATATTTATAAGAGAGTTATAACAAAAAGGCTTAAAAATATATATTAATATTAATCAAATAGGTTTAATAAGTTAGAAATATCAACTGAATCTTGACTAGTTTAAGAAATGTTTTGAAGGCTTTTTGAAAATTAATATCTAAAATGGAAATAATTATCAAGACATATAACATTAAATGAAATATTACATTAACATAAAATGTTTGATTAAATCCAAATAAGCTAACATGAAAAAAAATTCAAATGATTTTAACTAATTAGATACATAGACAGCCTGTTAGTTAGATAGAGATAGATATGAACCGATTGAGATAGATAGATAGATAGATAGATAGATAGATAGATAGATAGATATGAATAGACATAGATAGATAGATAGATAGATAGATAGATAGATAGATAGATAGATATGAATAGACATATATATATATATATATATATATATATATAGATAGATAGATAGATAGATAGATAGATATGAATAGACATAGATAGATAGATAGATAGATAGATAGATAGATATGAATAGACATAGATAGATAGATAGATAGATAGATAGATAGATAGATAGATAGATAGATCAAAAGGAATTGGGAATTGCCGGCCTTTACAAAACGCAAAAGAAACTCATTTCTCTTCCGCATCAACAATTTCAGATTTTATTGCTTCAAATGTGCAAACTCGATTATTGTTTTTTCGTCATTGGAATACTGATAAAAATGCAACACGAATTGCTAACAGAAGACATTCAAAGTCAGTTGATTATTCGTCTCGAAAGCCATTTCTGCTGATTTAGTTCATCATTTGAAGCTTTGTCAATGGTGCGTGAGGATAAAATTGGTTTCATTGACCAATGGTATCAGGATTCCATCATGCTGAAACAAAATGCTAAACTGATCGTCCAACAGTATTAAACCCCCAAAAGTTGAAAATAGATTCAGCTAACATAATTTTTCAGTATAGTTTTCTAGTGTGGAGCAACATTTCATTTTTTAAAAATACAGGCCGATAATCTATTATGCAAAAGTTTTGGGACCAGAAGTACATCGGATTTCAGATATTTTCAAATTTTGGAATACATGCTATTTAATTTACATAAACAGTCTATAAAAAAGAGAAAGCGTAGCTGTCGAGAAAGCAAGCAAATGGAAGGAAATTCCACAGGCGTGAAGTGCGAGAAAAGAAGCCGTTGGAGTAGAATTTGCGTTTACAATTTATTGGTTTCACAGTAAAATGGTGGTTGCTAATCTTGTGGTTCGAGTAAATTTATATATAGGGGGCACCATTGAGGTAAGTTCATCGGGAGTTTACCACAATATGATTAATACCTTTAACGATTTGTCTAACGGTTATCTTATACGCTGTCTTGAAAATTATAGCTTTCCGTATTCGGCTTTAGGCCACACCTAACACCATTAAAAAGGAGAGAGAGAGAGATGAGAAAATTCAATAGAATATATACTAACAAAGTAATACTAATTTGTAAGGACTTTTCAGCCATCTTGGACATTATATTGAAAAAGAAATTCTTGGCATTTAACATTTAACATACGATTGATTCCAGTATTAGGAAACTATCCAGAATAAAATCAGTTCAAATGAATTTATTTCCAGGTTAAACATCGATGATCTTTAACTACAAATCTAGGAAGAAACAGCTTTGAAAATATTTGTATTGCTAGATAGCAATGGCAAAATCTATATTATCAGTAAAGTGGCAGAAAATCCTTGATAAGAAACGCTGAAATGAAAACAACGTGCAGATATTTACAAAGCTAATCATCATCTGATACAGAACGACAGTTGTTCGATGATTATTGAAAATAGAACCCGTTACAGGAAAAAATCGTTTTGGGTAAACTATATTACTGAATATTGCATTATGGCAGGTTCCGAAAATAGTCGAAGTGCGTAGATGACAAAGTAACAGAACGTTCACGGAGACGGCCTTTCAAAATCCACTAAGCAACAATCCTTATAGGTTAATGAATTCATTCTGTGTTTTCTAGTCTGAACTTTCATTATTTTGAAAAAAAAACTCGACCAGCTTTGAAACGCGTGTTTCACTTAAAAACCTATATTAGATTTAAATATATCATATTAATATTAGATTTAAATTATTATTACATTATTATTAAATTTATATTAGATTTAAATAATATTTGATGAAAATCTAATGCAGCACTTCGAGGTTCCCACAAGCAGAATTGTCGAGCTTTCTACTAAATTGGAGGCTCGCATATTTTGCTCATATTGCTCAGCCATCGTAAAGATCGCAGAGCCGCTTCAACTATATTCCAACATCAGTCCAATATTTGACTCAGGTAGATGACATAAAGCATGTTGATAAAACAACCCAGTAAACTGATCAACAATATTCGTTAATGAAAATATTTTGCTCATATTGCTCAGCCATCGTAAAGATCGCAGAGCCGCTTCAACTATATTCCAACATCAGTCCAATATTTGACTCAGGTAGATGACATAAAGCATGTTGATAAAACAACCCAGTAAACTGATCAACAATATTCGTTAATGTTCGCTTATTTCTATTGGACAATACAAGCACGCAGGGCTACTTATTTTTTGATATCACTTCGTATTTATATAAACAATGCATGCACATTGACACAGCGTTATCAAGAAAAAATAAAACGTTTTGATAAAAGACGAAAAGCGTTATAAAAGACGAAAGCGTTTAGAAGACAATTCAAGTTAGATTTATCTCCCAACCAGAAAAATTCATCTTACTGGGTTTAAATAAAAACAAATAACTTTCGTTGGTCTTTCCATGTTTATTACCATAATTACGACGTTTCGTTCTCATTCCATGTGTTATGCCTCTTCTGATAGCCATCTAGTTATCTCCCTTTAACTCAACTCTTTAAGTTATTTGTACACTTCTGCTGTATCCTGGTATTGAACTCTTTTGGTCAAGTCACTAAAACTAACCAACGCCATATAACCTTCGGTTTGATATTCCTAGTACCTGAAAAAGGCCGGAGCGTACAGTAGCCGAAACTTGGCTAACATGGAAATAAATACAAGGACAATAGTTCGAACGATGTAAATGATATAAATACTACGTCATCTTAGAAGTATAGACAAACAAAATTCCTTCCTTCTTGGGGAATACTCTTAAATCAATGGTGAATGTTAAACACAGAAACGGAAAATTGTACAGCTAAAATGTCAAATCACACTACAGCTACAATTGTTTCAAGCTATGCTTTTAATAATCTAGCATATATATATATATATATATATATATATATATATATATATAAAGCAAGATGTTTGTCGGTCTGTCAGTCTGTCTGTCTCTATGTCCTTTATACAAATCCACAATTTTTATCCGATTCTTACACAAATATTCGCACTTCACACGAAAATTCTTTAGGGTTCGGGTCAGGTCATGTGCTACGTATTTTTTCCGATTTCCCCCCGATATCGAAAATCGATATCCTGATATCCGATCAGGTCTGATCAAGATCAGGATTTCAGCCCTTTTATCGTGGTTTTTGCTGCAGAATTTGCTCTAACTTGGTAAAATTATAGTTGTTAATCTCAAATACTAGTAGATCTTCTCAGACGACTCATTTTCCCCGATATCGAAAATCGATACCCCCGATATTCTATCGAATCTGATCAAAAACCGATATTCATCCATGGTTCATTTTCTCCAATTTTACTCCCAATGGATACAATAAGTTTTCATGGACTTAGGTTAGTTTATCCTTGGATGACTTATTTGACTCCGATATTGAACATCGATACCCCGATATCTCATCGGATATGATCAAAATCAGGTTTTCAGCCCTTTTATTTTGGTTTTGGCTTCGGGTTTTGCTCTAAGTAGGTATAATTGTAGTCTCAGCCATGATACCATTTACTCAGAGGAGTTATTTAGACTTAAAAATTAGCCTTCAAAATTAGAAAAACCTATTTGACATCAATACTGGAAATCAAAATTTGATTTACATCGGTTCATTTAAGTAAGTTAATCTGTCTTCGTCTTTCGCCTTCTGATCACTCACCACAGTAGAACTTTTGCCAATGGTTTATTTCACAAACTGCCAATCTGTTGTTCGGTCTTGTTTACGGAAAAATCAACATTTGGAAGGAGATGGAATAACAAATTTACACAACTAACATCTGTGTGCAGATTGAAATCCTCATTGTACCATACAGGTTAGAAATCAGCATCAGTTTACGATTAATGTGTGGGATAGAATTGTAGGTGACAGTCTGGTAGGTCCATATCTTCTCCCAGTTTGTCTTAAGGATCTGTCTACAGGAACTTTATTTGGAACACACTTCCAGACCTGCTAATAAAAAGACACTTGTAGTTCATGAAGCATTATGGGGCCCCGGTATATGACATCTACAAGGAAAGAAAATAGGTAGGGGAGGACCGGTTCCATGGACTGCACGTTCTCTCGTCTTCCATCTTTTGAATTTTTATCTTTGGACATATGTTTATATAGACATTTTAACTTGTTTTGACTTAAGGAATCCTCCTCCACAGTTTGTAAATGTATATTTGGATTGTATTGACAGATTGTAAATTTAACAGCATCTACTGTAAATTTTAAACCTAATAGCTCAATAAGGAAGAATAGTTCTACAATCTAATTGTATTGAACACTTTTTAATACAAATGTGTACTGGTCTAACCCTATTATGACCCTATTATGACCTAAAGTAATTATTAAACAATATATATATATATATATATATATATATATATATATATATATATAGAAAAACTATTAAAAAGTTGTAAGTTTAAAAATGTATTTTTTGACAATATTTGTTTATTTCTATTATTATATTTTATATTTCAGACCGTCCTCGGTCCTTCATCAGAAACAAATGATTTTAAAATTTAAATTAGAAACGTATTTCGCGAGAGCGTCCGCGGAGAGAGATTGTTTACATCACGTGACGCAGAAAGCGACATATGTTTTTAAAAAAATATTTGTAAACGTAAACCTATCTTTAATAATACTTATAAATTTTGTTTTAGAGAAAAATTTTTTTTAACTGTATCTAAAAAAGTTTAGCTATTGAAATATTTGTAAAGATTCAAAATACTTAAGTCCCTATTTAACCCTAGCTTGTGTATATTTAATTTTAAAATCCGGTATTATTCTTTCTTTCTGTGTGAGTGTGTAGAACTAAAATCGGAGTCTATTAGTAAACTTTTGCAATTTTCTAAAGTGTGACCTGGTTGATTGAAGTGAACTGCTATTGGGGAATATTGATTGTTCTGGCGTACGCTAAGTTTGTGATTATTGAAACGAAATCTAAAGCTATTACCAGATTCACCAATATATTCACTATTTGGACATATTGAACAAAAGAGAAAATATATAATGTTTTGGCTGTCACAGGTAAGGCGTGGTAGGTGCAATTTGATTTTGGTGTTGGGTACAGAGAATATTGTGTCGTTTACTAAATGTTTACAAATTAAACACCGGGGTTTCTGACATTTTAAATTCCCTGATATGTTTGTATTTGGTAGAAGTGAGGATAGCTGATAGGTTGGGTGTTTGTTTCATTGCATTTATGGGTGGTTTATCGAAAATGTTTTTGATTTTTTTTGTTTGATTGGAGGTTCTTGTAATCATTTTCAAAATTTTTTTATAAGTGTGTGGGAATATTGATTGTGATTAAAAACCATGGAGATTCGGTTGTTGTTTTTTCTTTCCTTGTATGTAAGAAGTGTGTTACGATTTATGTGGATGGTTTTATTTAGTACTTCTTTTATTATTTTTATTGGGTATTTACATTTTAAAAATTGCTTTGTTAGGTTGTTAATGTTGTTTAGAAAATCTGGATGGTCTGAGCATATGTGTTTGATTCTTAGAAATGAGCTGTATACGATAGGTTTTTTTAATTTAAGGGGATGACAACTGGTAAAGTGTAGGAATTTATGTTGGTTCGTGGGTTTGTTGTATAGACTGGTGGAAAGTGTATGTTTGTTTAATTTTATCTTTACGTCTAAGAAAGGGACGGATGTGTATGAGTACTCCATGGTAAATTTAATTCTATTGTGGAAGTTGTTGCAGAAAGTAAAAACGTTTTTTAATTTTTCTAATCCATGAGTCCATAATAAGAAAATATCATCAATGTATTTAAAATAATGTGATGGTGTATATTGTGAATTGTCTAATATCTTTCTTTCTAGAATGTGCATAAAGATATTGGCATAACTAGGTGCCATTTTCGTGCCCATTGCTGTGCCACTAATCTGTAAATAGTGTTTGTTGTTGAATTTAAAATTATTATGTGTTAAAATGAAATTTATTAATTTGCATATATCTGTGATTTAGTTGTTAGGTAGTTTGCTTTTACTAAGGAACTCATGGCAAGCTGATACTCCTTCAATATGTGAATGTTCGTGTACAGAGACGTAACATCCATCGTTACTGGGATATTATCGTCGTGGACGAAGTTAATGTTTTGCAATTTGTTGAGAAAGTCAGTAGTGTCTCTAATATAACTAGGTATGTCAGGCAATAAAGGTTTTAGGATATTGTCTATGTACCCAGATATAAGTTCTGTGAGGGTACCAATGCCTGATATTATGGTTCTGCCAGGTAGTGTGATTTTAAGAGCTTTTGAAATTTTATAGATCTCTTCATTATTTGATTGTTTAGTATGATGTGGGTTGGATGAAGAGGTGTTAGGGTGTTTTTCTGAAATGATTTTGGGGAGTTTATGTAGTTTTGGGATAGTGTAGAAAGTTGCTGTTTTGGGGTTCTCAGGAATAAGCTATTTTATTTTATTTTTTATGCTGTGATTCAGGTTCTGAATGAGAAGTGATAATTCTGTTTTGTAAGTGCTAGTCGGATCTAGAGGTAAGGGTACATAGAATCTGTTATTTTGAAGTTGTGATTCTGCTTCTTTAATGTAGTTGTTAGTGTCTAAGATGATTATAGCTCCGCCCTTATTGGCTGGTATGATAATTATGTTTCGGTTGTTTTTAAGTGTATAGATGGCTTGGTGTTCTACTTTGGATGAATTGTGTTTTTTTGTTTGGTGTCCTTTGTTTTTTCAGAAGTTATCCATCTGTTGTCTGGCTTTGTTGGCATATTGGTATATTGACACACACACATATATATATATATAAATATATATATGTTACGAAATTTTACGTAATCCGTTATGAAATGCTTAAACTCTGAAATATTTATAATTTAATTGTTTAAACATCATTTTTGATAGATACCCGTATTTGAGTTGATACTCTGTTTTTTTTTGTTTTTTTTTTGTTTTTTTAATGAGTAAACAGCATATTTATTTATAACTACCAGCCTGAGTAATCAAGACATCTTGATAGGAAAATATGCGTTCTCCTATTAGAGAAGGCATATTTTCTCCATTTCGTAACGGATTTCGAAAAAAATCCTAAAATTTCGTAAATAAATTATTTTTGTTTACATTAGGATACAAAAACAGAGCAGATGTGAATCTTACGAAAAATCAAGAAAATGTGTGTTTAAAGGCATTAATTAGGGCTTTGTTTAAATGTAAGCCTTTCGTGGCTGAGCAGTCTAAGACACGATATATATTCCTAACAAAAGTTTTCGCTTTTATCGTATATATATATATATATATATATAAAAGGCTGTGTGTGAGTCTACATTTTTTAAGCTACGCACGCCTACAGTTTTTAAGCTACTCCATTCAAAATTTCTAGGGACACATATCTACAGGGAAGACAGGCGACACATTATTTTTTTGAGTTTAAGTTCAGCAATTTTTCCTTTCGCACTTTTTGGCCAATGGTGCAGATTGTTTACATTTGCTCAGTAAGACATCTAAGATCTAAGATGGTTGCTAAATTACGTCACAGAAATCACATCACACGTGTCAAACGCGACTAAAATATATTTTATTAAAAAAAATGAGCCTTTATATTTAATTTTTATTCCGACGTTTTAAAAATTCAAATTCATTTAGTCAACAAAAGAAATGTGAATATTTTTCCCGTGATTTTGAAACAAAAGAAATATAAAAAAAATGTAGGCCTGCATAGGAAACAATCACACACAGACACACAGATTGCCTTTTATATATATAGATTATATTTTAAGTGTCTGCAGCGAAGTTAAACGTATTTGTTTCATCCGCTGAAGAAATTAAAATGTTCTGAGTTGCACGGGCAACGCTGGGCTATGATGCTAGTATATATAAAAGCAAAAACAGAGTATCTACTCAAATACGAGTATCTATTAAAAATAATCTTTAAACACTAAAATTAAATATATTGTTATATATAGAAGAGTTTTGTAATTTGCTTGAAGCATTGTGTATATAAGTTATATGGGTAGGTATTTGAAGGCTATCACAATGCGTTTAGTATAATAAAAGAAGGTAATGGTGGTGTTAGGTATTACCGATTTATTATTCAGTAATATTCATTAATTGTTCTACTATTGCACACACTTATATAAACCATAAACTCACACACGCACATACTCGAACTAACCTACTTACAGGTAGACGCTCACATACTCACTACAGTTAACGACAGGAGTAGCAGCGAAAAAGGACCATTCGTTTAAAGGCACGGTCCAACAGCGGACAACTTAAAACCAAGTTCTCCTTTCATTTTGAAGACGAGATTCTGATCTCGAAATATTAATGAATAATAAATAGGTAATACCAACACCTTCTTTATCTTCCTTTATTATACTAAACGCATTGTGATATCCTTTAAATACCAACCCCCCATATATATATATATATATATATATATATATATATATATATATATATATATATAACAAAAAATAAAAAAAACAGAGTATCTACTCAAAGTCGAGTATCTATTAAAATAATGTTTAAGCAACTAAATTATATATATATAGACAAAAAACATAGTATTTATTAAAAATAATGTTTAGGCAACTAAATTATATATATATATATATATATATATATATATATATATATATTGTCAGGAGACAAATTCATGGCAACCACTCTTTTCCTTTAAGTATCTAGAATAATTAGTCGTTCTTCTCCACATACTTTTCGATGGATGCACGTTGTCTTTCTTAACGAAAAATTAAAAGAATCCTGTACGTTTTCGTAATAAAACCTCAAATGATAGAAAAGTTGAATATATTTGTTCAGCTTTCAAATGTGTGTCTTGATGCGTCCGACGTGAAGCGTCACCAAATTAATAGCTTCTAAGAAATTCTTGATTACGTGTCTGAAACATGAACGCGTTTCCATTTGACCAATGAAATTTGAGGTAAAATATGATGTCTCCCTAAGGCGTTGCCATAACCGCCATGACGACTGCAACCTCAAATTAATATGAACACTGGTAATAAAATATAGAGTGTTTGGGACACGCAACTACGATGGCAAAACAGACCTACCCAGTACAAATATGTGGGGTTATTATATTAATCTTTTGATGAGCTTGATGGATATTTACGGATTTTATTCTGCTAAATAATGATCTCGGAGATTGCTTACCTATGAGAAGTTCGCAATTATCTCAGGGAAAGTTATGACTGAATTCATTTCCTGGACTTCTTTCCCTAAAATATTATCAAGAACAAAACAGAGTGACGGAAAGGGCATTAATTCATCTATTTTCCCGACTGCTATACGCTGATTAGCATGAGAGATTGGGTTCTAAAGACTTGGTTGGTAACCAGTCTACTGCGGAAAGTAATGGTGACTTACTGCGGGAAAATCTTCTGCCTTGTCAGAGACACGATCGCCAAAGCGTGTATCACGTATGGCACTTAACTGACGAACTGATGCACTGATGGTAGATAAAGTAAGAAAAATACCAAGGAAAATACAGTTTAAATATTGCACAATATCGCGCGTTAACTTATAAAATGAATAATGAAATAAAGTCTTAATAAGTTGCACAGCACTTATTTCAATTAACCATTTTATTTAAAACGATTATTTCGTTACTTATGTAAATGTAAACATAGTCAGTTATGTGATATGTGACCAATGGCTATAATAAAGATACTGTTCATACTTCACGGTTAATTTGCTTCGTTTAAATAATGCACTTAATATTGTTTGTGTCATGTGGCAATAATTCTCAGTAAAATGATGCTTGAAAATAAGTAATAAAGTAATCGTTTTAAGTTCTCAGAATATCGGTGCTTTTTTCTGACACATGTAGATTCAAATAGAAAGAAATCTGAATATTTCATATAAACTAAAAACAAACCTTGCACCAAAAAAAAAAGAAAAAAAAAAGAAAAACGCTAAGAAAGGTACATAAGCCATTTTCTGACATACTTGCCCGATTATTACAGGACTCGCAGTATTAATCTATACATCTAAACATATTTTATAAATGGAACTTTGTCTGTGTGTGTGTGTGTGTGTGTGTGTCCGTTACCTATAGAATCCGAAACGGCTGAACCGATTTTCTTGAAAATTTACACAGTTGTACTACAAGCATCTGCGAGTGTTCTTAGCTAGGTTTTTTGTCGAGGTACTTACGATAAATATCGAAAATTGATAATCGAAAAAATCGGGTTATAGAAGGAGTGGTCCGATTTTAATCAAATTTGATACACTCATAGACAAAGACATAAGAAACGATATTCAGAAGTTTCAAGGTTGCAGTTCTTACAATAGTGCAGAAAATCGATAATATATATATATATATATATATATATATATATATATATAAGGCAAGATCTTTGTGTGTGTGTCTGTTTATCTGTCTGTATGTCCTTTATACAAATCCACAAATTTTATCCGATTCTCACCAAACTTCACACAGATATTCTTTAGGCTGAGTCTGAGCTCCAGGACCATGGGTTAGTTTTAAAGCTTTCATTACACCCGAGCAACGCCGGGCTATACTGCTAGTATGAAAATAGATATGTCTGTCTGTCTGTGGGTGTGTTTGTGTGTCTCCATTCTAATGAACTCTACTCCTCTGAAACCCTTGGTCCGATTTCAACCAAAATTGGGTCACTTGTCGATCATGACATGAACCTCTGATGTACGTAACATTTTTTTGAATCGGCAGATATCACCGAGACGCCTTATGCGAATTCAACCAAAATCGGGTAACTTGTAGATCAAGGTTCAAATCTTTGATGTCCACAAAATTTTTTCGAATTAATCTAATCAATGTATTTGAAAGGATGTATTTTGAACGGAAGTAATGACGTAACTCTGAAATTGACGTAAGTTGAAACTGACGTAAGTTGAGGTGCCAATGTACTTAAGTATTAAGCTTTATTTTCGGACACTATTCTCATACTCTACAAATATTCTACGTTTGCAATAAATTGAATTTTGCGCAGCCAGAGTTTATCAAAGGCGTCAAATTGTAATGGTTACTAATGGAAGTACATTCAACAATTTGATATTTAGTTTTAAAAAGTGCTCAATACGAAAATAGAGCATAGATATATGCTAATAATAATTGCATACCGGCAATAATAATATTGACAATATCAATAATGGCGTATTGCAGTATGCTATTATTATTATTATTACCACACACACACACACACACACACACACACACACACACACACACACATATATATATATATATATATATATATATATATATATATATATTTAAAATTTGTGTCTTTAGGCAGCAAATTTTATTTTTAGATATGTCAGATTAAATAAATTGCAAAAATTGTGTCTGCTTATTTTTTAATGAAATCCATTCATACTCACGGATAATCTTTTGCGCATTATAATTGAAAGATGTCATAAATGAGCTGTAACGTTGACAGATGTCATTATCATTCATTTATCAATGTTCCCAAGTACTTTCAATCTTCTTCCGAGATCATCTTTAGTGTTGTGAGTTATGGCAACAAAAAATAACCGCAAAACTCTGTCGCTAAAAATTATGTTTTTTAAAACATTTTCGAACATTACTACAGAACTCATAGATGATTCTATTAATTGACGGCTTAAGGTTTT
>JBBBDQ010001058.1:1132500-1140000 GCA_037127315.1 Ascarosepion bandense | reverse complement strand
CTATCTATCTATCTATCTATCTATTCTATTAGTTCATGACGATGGGTCAATCAATCGATCTTTCATTTAAATTCTATCTATCTATCTATCTATCTATCTATCTATCTATCTATCTCAGTCGGTCTATCTATCTATCTATCTATCTATCTATCTATCTATCTATCTATCCTCATGTTTGTCTATCTATCTATCTATCTATCTATCTATCTATCTATCTATCTATCTATCTATCTATCTATCCTCAGTCGGTTCATCTATCTATCTATCTATCTATCTATCTATCTATCTATCTATCTATCTATCTATCTATCTATCTATCTTTTGTTCATATCAATGGGTCTATCAATCGATCTTTCATTGAAATTCTATCTATCTATCTATCTATCTATCTATCTATCTATCTATCTATCTATCTATCTATCTATCTCAGTTTGTTCATCTATCTATCTATCTATCTATCTATCTATCTATCTATCTATCTATCTATCTATCTATCTATCTATCTATCTATCTATCTATCCTCAGTCGGTTCATCTATCTATCTATCTATCTATCTATCTATCTATCTATCTATCTATCTATCTATCTATCTATCTATTAGTTCATAACGATGGGTCTATCAATCGATCTTTCATTGAAATTTATCTATCTATCTATCTATCTATCTATCTATCTATCTATCTATCTATCCTCAGTCGGTTCATCTATCTATCTATCTATCTATCTATCTATCTATCTATCTATCTATCTATTAGTTCATAACGATGGGTCTATCAATCGATCTTTCATTGAAATTCTATCTATCTATCTATCTATCTATCTATCTATCTATCTATCTATCTTTTAGTTCATATCAATGGGTCTATCAATCGATCTTTCATTGAAATCTATCTATCTATCTATCTATCTAACTATCTATCTATCTATCTATCTTTTGTTCATATCAATGGGTCTATCAATCGATCTTTCATTGAAATTCTATCTATCTATCTATCTATCTATCTATCTATCTATCTATCTATCTATCTATCTTTTAGTTCATATCAATGGGTCTATCAATCGATCTTTCATTGAATTTATCTATCTATCTATCTATCTATCTATCTATCTTTTAGTTCATATCAATGGGTCTATCAATCGATCTTTCATTGAAATTCTATCTATCTATCTATCTATCTATCTATCTATCTATCTATCCTCAGTCGGTTCATCTATCTATCTATCTATCTATCTATCTATCTATCTATCTATCTATCTATCTATCTATCTATCTATCTATCTATTAGTTCTATAACGATAGTCTATCCATCGATCGTTCATTGAAATTCTCTATCTATCTATCTATCTATCTATCTATCTATCTATCTATCTATCTATCTATCTATCTATCTATCTATCTATCTATCATTTAGTTCATATCAATGCATTTATCAATCGATCTTTCATTGAATCTATCTATATCTATCTATCTATCTATCTATCTATCTATCTATCTATCTATCTATCTATCTTTTAGTTCATATCAATGGGTCTATTAATCGATTCTTCATTGAAATTCTACCTATCTATCTATCTATCTATCTATCTATCTATCTATCTTTTAGTTCATATCAATGGGTCTATCAATCGATCTTTCATTGAAATTCTCTATCTATCTATCTATCTATCTATCTATCTATCTATCTATCTTTTAGTTCATATCAATGGGTCTATCAATTGATCTTTCATTGAAATTCTATCTATCTATCTATCTATCTATCTATCTATCTATCCTCAGTCGGTTCATCTATCTATCTATCTATCTATCTATCTATCTATCTATCTATCTATCTATCCTCAGTCGGTTCATCTATCTATCTATCTATCTATCTATCTATCTATCTATCTATCTATCTATCTATCTATTAGTTCATACCATGGGTCTATCAATCGATCTTCATTTAAATTCTATCTATCTATCTATCTATCTATCTATCTATCTATCTATCTATCTATCTATCTATCCTCAGTCGGTTCATCTATCTATCTATCTATCTATCTATCTATCTATCTATCTATCTATCTATCTATCTATCTATCTATCTATCCTCATTTGTCTATCTATCTATCTATCTATCTATCTATCTATCTATCCTCTGTCGGTTCATCTATCTATCTATCTATCTATCTATCTATCTATCTATCTATCTATCTATCTATCTATCTATTAGTTCATAACGATGGGTCTATCAATCGATCTTTCATTTATCTATCTATCTATCTATCTATCTATCTATCTATCTATCTATCTATCTATCTATCCTCAGTCGGTTCATCTATCTATCTATCTATCTATCTATCTATCTATCTATCTATCTATCTATCTATCCTATCGGTCTATCTATCTATCTATCTATCTATCTATCTATCTATCTATCTATCCTCAGTCGGTCTATCTATCTATCTATCTATCTATCTATCTATCTATCTATCTATCTATCTATCTATCTATCTATCTATTAGTTCATAACGATGGGTCTATCAATCGATCTTTCTATTAAAAAAACCCTATCTATCTATCTATCTATCTATCTATCTATCTATCTATCTTTTAGTTCATATCAATGGGTCTAATAAATCGATCTTTCATTGAAATTCTATCTATCTATTTATCTATCTATCTATCTATCTATCTATCCCTCAGTCGGTCTATCTATCTATCTATCTATCTATCTATCTATCTATCTATCTATCTATCTATCTATCTATCCTCAGTCGGTCTATCTATCTATCTATCTATCTATCTATCTATCTATCTATCTATCTATCTATCTATTAGTTCATAACGATGGGTCTATCAATCGATCTTTCATTGAAATTCTATCTATCTATCTATCTATCTATCTATCTATCTATCTATCTATCTATCTTTTAGTTATATCAATGGGTCTATCAATCGATCTTTCACGAAATCTATCTATCTATCTATCTATCTATCTATCTATCTATCCTCAGTCGGTCTATCTATCTATCTATCTATCTATCTATCTATCTATCTATCTATCTATCTATCTATCTATCTATCTATCCTCAGTCGGTTCATCTATCTATCTATCTATCTATCTATCTATCTATCTATCTATCTATCTATCTATCTATTAGTTAATAACGATGGGTCTATCAATCGATCTTTCATTGAAATTCTATCTATCTATCTATCTATCTATCTATCTATCTATCTATCTATCTATCTATCTATCTATCTATCTTTTTGTTCATATCAATTGGTCTATCAATCGATCTTTCATTGAAATTCTATCTATCTATCTATCTATCTATCTATCTATCTATCTATCTATCTATCTATCTATCTATCTATCTTTTAGTTCATATCAATGGGTCTATCAATCGATCTTTCATTGAAATTCTATCTATCTATCTATCTATCTATCTATCTATCTATCTATCTATCTATCTATCTTTTAGTTCATATCACTGTGTCTATCAATCGATCTTTCATTGAAATTCTATCCATCTATCTATCTATCTATCTATCTATCTATCTATCTATCTATCTATCTATCCTCAGTCGGTTCATCTATCTATCTATCTATCTATCTATCTATCTATCTATCTATCTATTAGTTCATAACGATGGGTCTATCCATCGATCTTTCATTGAAATTCTATCTATCTATCTATCTATCTATCTATCTATCTATCTATCTATCATTTAGTTCATATCAATGGGTCTATCAATCGATCTTTCATTGAAATTCTATCTATCTATCTATCTATCTATCTATCTATCTATCTATCTTTTAGTTCATATCAATGGGTCTATTAATCGATCTTTCATTGAAATTCTATCTATCTATCTATCTATCTATCTATCTATCTATCTTTAGTTCATATCAATGGGTCTATCAATCGATCTTTCATTGAAATTTCTATCTATCTATCTATCTATCTATCTATCTATCTATCTATCTATCTATCTATCTATCTTTTAGTTCATATCAATGGGTCTATCAATCGATCTTTCATTGAAATTCTATCTATCTATCTATCTATCTATCTATCTATCTATCTATCTATCTATCTATCTATCTATCCTCAGTCGGTTCATCTATCTATCTATCTATCTATCTATCTATCTATCTATCTATCTATCCTCAGTCGGTTCATCTATCTATCTATCTATCTATCTATCTATCTATCTATCTATCTATCTATCTATCTATCTATCTATTAGTTCATAACGATGGGTCTATCAATCGATCTTTCATTTAAATTCTATCTATCTATCTATCTATCTATCTATCTATCTATCTATCTATCTATCTATCCTCAGTCAGTTCATCTATCTATCTATCTATCTATCTATCTATCTATCTATCTATCTATCTATCTATCCTCAGTCGGTTCATCTATCTATCTATCTATCTATCTATCTATCTATCTATCTATCTATCTGTCGATTCATCTATCTATCTATCTATCTATCTATCTATCTATCTATCTATCTATCTATCTATCTATCTATCTATCTATCTATTAGTTCATAACGATGGGTCTATCAATCGATCTTTCATTTAAATTCTATCTATCTATCTATCTATCTATCTATCTATCTATCTATCTATCTATCTATCCTCAGTCAGTTCATCTATCTATCTATCTATCTATCTATCTATCTATCTATCTATCTATCTATCTATCTATCTATCCTCGTCGGTTCATCTATCTATCTATCTATCTATCTATCTATCTATCTATCTATCTATCTATCTATCTATCCTCAGTCGGTTCATCTATCTATCTATCTATCTATCTATCTATCTATCTATCTATCTATCTATCTATTAGTTCATAACGATGGGTCTATCAATCGATCTTTCATTAAAATTCTATCTATCTATCTATCTATCTCTCTATCTATCTATCTATCTATCTATGTTTTAGTTCATATCAATGGGTCTATCAATCTATCTTTCATTGAAATTCTATCTATCTATTTATCTATCTATCTATCTATCTATCTATCTATCCTCAGTCGGTTCATCTATCTATCTATGTATCTATCTATCTATCTATCTATCTATCTATCTATCCTCAGTCGGTTCATCTATCTATCTATCTATCTATCTATCTATCTATCTATCTATCTATTAGTTCATAACGATGGGTCTATCAATCGATCTTTCATTGAAATTCTATCTATCTATCTATCTATCTATCTATCTATCTATCTATCTATCTATCTTTTAGTTCATATCAATGGGTCTATCAATCGATCTTTCATTGAAATTCTATCTATCTATCTATCTATCTATCTATCTATCTATCTATCTATCTATCTATCTATCCTCAGTCGGTTCATCTATCTATCTATCTATCTATCTATCTATCTATCTATCTATCTATCTATCTATCTATCTATCCTCAGTCGGTTCATCTATCTATCTATCTATCTATCTATCTATCTATCTATCTATCTATCTATCTATCTATTAGTTCATAACGATGGGTCTATCAATCGATCTTTCATTGAAATTCTATCTATCTATCTATCTATCTATATATCTATCTATCTATCTATCTTTTAGTTCATATCAATGGGTCTATCAATCGATCTTTCATTGAAATTTATCTATCTATCTATCTATCTATCTATCTATCTATCTTTTAGTTCATATCAATGGGTCTATCAATCGATCTTTCATTGAAATTCTATCTATCTATCTATCTATCTATCTATCTATCTATCTATCTATCTATCTATCTATCTATCTATCTATCTTTTAGTTCATATCAATGGGTCTATCAATCGATCTTTCATTGAAATCTCTATCTATCTATCTATCTATCTATCTATCTATCTATCTATCTTTTAGTTCATATCAATGGGTCTATCAATCGATCTTTCATTGAAATTTATCTATCTATCTATCTATCTATCTATCTATCTATCTATCTATCTATCTATCTATCTATCTATCTTTTAGTTCATATCAATGGGTCTATCAATCGATCTTTCATTGAAATTCTATCTATCTATCTATCTATCTTTTGGTTCATATCAATGGGTCTATCAATCGATCTTTCATTGAAATTCTATCTATCTATCTATCTATCTATCTATCTATCTTTTAGTTCATATCAATGGGTCTATCAATCGATCTTTCATTAAAATTTATCTATCTATCTATCTATCTATCTATCTATCTATCTATATATCTATCTTTTAGTTCATATCAATGGGTCTATCAATCGATCTTTTATTGAAATTCTATCTATCTATCTATCTATCTATCTATCTATCTTTTAGTTCATATCAATGGGTCTATCAATCGATCTTTCATTGAAATTCTATCTATCTATCTATCTATCTATCTATCTATCTATCTTTTAGTTCATATCAATGGGTCTATCAATCGATCTTTCATTGAAATTCTATCTATCTATCTATCTATCTATCTATCTATCTATCTATCTATCTTTTAGTTCATATCAATGGGTCTATCAATCGATCTTTCATTGAAATTCTATCTATCTATCTATCTATCTATCTATCTATCTATCTATTAGTTCATAACGATGGGTCAATCAATCGATCTTTCATTTAAATTTATCTATCTATCTATCTATCTATCTATCTATCTATCTATCTATCTATCTATCTATCCTCAGTCGGTTCATCTATCTATCTATCTATCTATCTATCTATCTATCTATCTATCTATCTATCTATCTATCTATCCTCAGTCGGTTCATCTATCTATCTATCTATCTATCCCTCAATGGTTCATCTATCTATCTATCTATCTATCTATCTATCTATCTATCTATCTATCTATCTATCTATCTATCTATCTATTAGTTCATAACGATGGGTCTATCAATCGATCTTTCATTGAAATTCTATCTATCTATCGATCTATCTATCTATCTATCTATCTTTTAGTTCATATCAATGGGTCTATCAATCGATCTTTCATTGAAATTCTATCTATCTATCTATCTATCTATCTATCTATCTATCTATCCTCAGTCGGTTCATCTATCTATCTATCTATCTATCTATCTATCTATCTATCTATCTATCTATCTATCTATCCTCAGTCGGTTCATCTATCTATCTATCTATCTATCTTTTGTCCATATCAATGGGTCTATCAATCGATCTTTCATTGAAATCTATCTATCTATCTATCTATCTATCTATCTATCTATCTATCTATCTATCCTCAGTCGGTCTATCTATCTATCTATCTATCTATCTATCTATCTATCTATCTATCTATCTATTAGTTCATAACGAGGGTCTATCAATCGATCTTTCATTGAAATTCTATCTATCTATCTATCTATCTATCTATCTTTTAGTTCATATCAATGGGTCTATCAATCGATCTTTCATTGAAATTTATCTATCTATCTATCTATCTATCTATCTATCTATCTATCTATCTATCTATCTTTAGTTCATATCAATGGGTCTATCAATCGATCTTTCAT
>JBBBDQ010001058.1:870000-1127500 GCA_037127315.1 Ascarosepion bandense | reverse complement strand
ATCAATGGGTCTATCAATCGATCTTTCATTGAAATTCTATCTATCTATCTATCTATCTATCTATCTATCTATCTATCTATCTATCTTTTAGTTCATATCAATGGGTCTATCAATCGATCTTTCATTAATTCTATCTATCTATCTATCTATCTATCTATCTATCTATCTATCTATCTATCCTCAGTCGGTTCATCTATCTATCTATCTATCTATCTATCTATCTATCTATCTATCTATCTATCTATCTATTAGTTCATAACGATGGGTCTATCAATCGATCTTTCATTGAAATTCTATCTATCTATCTATCTATCTATCTATCTATCTATCTATCTATCTATCTATCTTTTAGTTCATATCAATGGGTCTATCAATCGATCTTTCGTTGAAATTCTATCTATCTATCTATCTATCTATCTATCTATCCTCAGTCGGTTCATCTATCTATCTATCTATCTATCTATCTATCTATCTATCTATCTATCTATCTATCTATCTATTAGTTCATAACGATGGGTCTATCAATTGATCTTTCATTGAAATTCTATCTATCTATCTATCTATCTATCTATCTATCTATCTATCTATCTTTTAGTTCATATCAATGGGTCTATCAATCGATCTTTCATTGAAATTCTATCTATCTATCTATCTATCTATCTATCTATCTATCTATCTATCTTTTAGTTCATATCAATGGGTCTATCAATCGATCTTTCATTGATATTCTATCTATCTATCTATCTATCTATCTATCTATCTATCTATCTATCCTCAGTCGGTTCATCTATCTATCTATCTATCTATCTATCTATCTATCTATCTATCTATCTATCTATTAGTTCATAACGATGGGTCTATCAATCGATCTTTCATTGAAATTCTATCTATCTATCTATCTATCTATCTATCTATCTATCTATCTATCTATCTATCTATCTTTTAGTTCATATCAATGGGTCTATCAATCGATCTTTCATTGAAATTCTATCTATCTATCTATCTATCTATCTATCTATCTATCTATCTATCTATCTATCTATCTATCTATCTATCCTCAGTCGGTTCATCTATCTATCTATCTATCTATCTATCTATCTATCTATCTATCTATCTTCAGTCGGTTCATCTATCTATCTATCTATCTATCTATCTTTTAGTTCATATCAATGGGTCTATCAATCGATCTTTCATTGAAATTTCTATCTATCTATCTATCTATCTATCTATCTATCTATCTATCTATCTATCTATCCTCAGTCGGTTCATCTATCTATCTATCTATCTATCTATCTATCTATCTATCTATCTATCTATCTATCTATCTATCTATTAGTTCATAACGATGGGTCTATCAATCGATCTTTCATTGAAATTCTATCTATCTATCTATCTATCTATCTATCTATCTATCTTTTAGTTCATATCAATGGGTCTATCAATCGATCTTTCATTGAAATTCTATCTATCTATCTATCTATCTATCTATCTATCTATCTATCTATCTATCTTTTAGTTCATATCAATGGGTCTATCAATCGATCTTTCATTGAAATTCTATCTATCTATCTATCTATCTATCTATCTATCTATCTTTTAGTTCATATCAATGGGTCTATCAATCGATCTTTCATTGAAATTTTATCTATCTATCTATCTATCTATCTATCTATCTATCTATCTATCTATCTATCTATCTTTTAGTTCATATCAATGGGTCTATCAATCGATCTTTCATTGAAATTCTATCTATCTATCTATCTATCTATCTATCTATCTTTTAGTTCATATCAATGGGTCTATCAATCGATCTTTTCATTGAAATTCTATCTATCTATCTATCTATCTATCTATCTATCTTTTAGTTTATATCAATGGGTCTATCAATCGATCTTTCATTGAAAATTCTATCTATCTATCTATCTATCTATCTATCTATCTATCTATCTATCTATCTATCTATCTATCTTTTAGTTCATATCAATGGGTCTATCAATCGATCTTTCATTGAAATTCTATCTATCTATCTATCTATCTATCTATCTATCTTTTAGTTCATATCAATGGGTCTATCAATCGATCTTTCATTGAAATTCTATCTATCTATCTATCTATCTATCTATCTATCTATCTATCTATCTTTTAGTTCATATCAATGGGTCTATCAATCGATCTTTCATTGAAATTCTATCTATCTATCTATCTATCTATCTATCTATCTATCTATCTATCCTCAGTCGGTTCATCTATCTATCTATCTATCTATCTATCTATCTATCTATCTATCTATCTATTAGTTCATAACGATGGGTCTATCAATCGATCTTTCATTGAAATTCTATCTATCTATCTATCTATCTATCTATCTATCTATCTATCTATCTATCTATCTATCTATCTATCTATCTATCTTTTAGTTCATATCAATGGGTCTATCAATCGATCTTTCATTGAAATTCTATCTATCTATCTATCTATCTATCTATCCTCAGTCGGTTCATCTATCTATCTATCTATCTATCTATTAGTTCATAACGATGGGTCTATCAATCGATCTTTCATTGAAATTCTATCTATCTATCTATCTATCTATCTATCTATCTATCTATCTATCTATCTATCTATCCTCAGTCGGTTCATCTATCTATCTATCTATCTATCTATCTATCTATCTATCTATCTATCTATTAGTTCATAACGATGGGTCTATCAATCGATCTTTCATTGAAATTCTATCTATCTATCTATCTATCTATCTTTTAGTTCATATCAATGGGTCTATCAATCGATCTTTCATTGAAATTCTATCTATCTATCTATCTATCTATCTATCTATCTTTTAGTTCATATCAATGGGTCTATCAATCGATCTTTCATTGAAATTCTATCTATCTATCTATCTATCTATCTATCTATCTATCTATCTTTTAGTTCATATCAATGGGTCTATCAATCGATCTTTCATTGAAATTTTATCTATCTATCTATCTATCTATCTATCTATCTATCTATCTATCTATCTATCTTTTAGTTCATATCAATGGGTCTATCAATCGATCTTTCATTGAAATTCTATCTATTTATCTATCTATCTATCTATCTATCTATCTATCTATCTTTTAGTTCATATCAATGGGTCTATCAATCGATCTTTCATTGGTCTATCTATCTATCTATCTATCTATCTATCTATCTATCTATCTATCTATCTATCTATCTTTTAGTTCATATCAATGGGTCTATCAATCGATCTTTCATTGAAATTCTATCTATCTATCTATCTATCTATCTATCTATCTTTTAGTTCATATCAATGGGTCTATCAATCGATCTTTCATTGAAATTCTATCTATCTATCTATCTATCTATCTATCTATCTATCTATCTATCTATCTTTTAGTTCATATCAATGGGTCTATCAATCGATCTTTCATTGAAATTCTATCTATCTATCTATCTATCTATCTATCTATCTATCTATCCTCAGTCGGTTCATCTATCTATCTATCTATCTATCTATCTATCTATCTATCTATCTATCTATCTATTAGTTCATAACGATGGGTCTATCAATCGATCTTTCATTGAAATTCTATCTATCTATCTATCTATCTATCTATCTATCTATCTTTTAGTTCATATCAATGGGTCTATCAATCGATCTTTCATTGAAATTCTATCTATCTATCTATCTATCTATCTATCTATCCTCAGTCGGTTCATCTATCTATCTATCTATCTATCTATCTATCTATCTATCTATCTATCTATCTATCTATTAGTTCATAACGATGGGTCTATTAATCGATCTTTCATTGAAATTCTATCTATCTATCTATCTATCTATCTATCTATCTATCTATCTTTAGTTCATATCAATGGGTCTATCAATCGATCTTTCATTGAAATTCTATCTATCTATCTATCTATCTATCTATCTATCTATCTATCTATCTATCTATCTTTTAGTTCATATCAATGGGTCTATCAATCGATCTTTCATTGAAATTCTATCTATCTATCTATCTATCTATCTATCTATCTATCTATCTATCTATCCTCAGTCAGTTCATCTATCTATCTATCTATCTATCTATCTATCTATCTATCTATCTATCTATTAGTTCATAACGATGGGTCTATCAATCGATCTTTCATTGAAATTCTATCTATCTATCTATCTATCTATCTATCTATCTATCTATCTATCTATTAGTTCATATCAATGGGTCTATCAATCGATCTTTCATTGAAATTCTATCTATCTATCTATCTATCTATCTATCTATCTATCTATCTATCTATCTATCTATCCTCAGTCAGGTTCATCTATCTATCTATCTATCTATCTATCTATCTTTTAGTTCATATCCAATGGGTCTATCAATCGATCTTCCATTGAAATTCTATCTATCTATCTATCTATCTATCTATCTATCTATCTATCTATCTATCCTCAGTCGGTTCATCTATCTATCTATCTATCTATCTATCTATCTATCTATCTATCTATCTATCTATCTATCTATTAGTTCATAACGATGGGTCTATCAATCGATCTTTCATTGAAATTCTATCTATCTATCTATCTATCTATCTATCTATCTATCTATTAGTTCATAACGATGGGTCTATCAATCGATCTTTCATTGAAATTCTATCTATCTATCTATCTATCTATCTATCTATCTATCTATCTTTTAGTTCATATCAATGGGTCTATCAATCGATCTTTCATTGAAATTCTATCTATCTATCTATCTATCTATCTATCTTTTAGTTCATATCAATGGGTCTATCAATCGATCTTTCATTGAAATTTTATCTATCTATCTATCTATCTATCTATCTATCTATCTATCTATCTATCTATCTATCTATCTATCTTTAGTTCATATCAATGGGTCTATCAATCGATCTTTCATTGAAATTCTATCTATCTATCTATCTATCTATCTTTTAGTTCATATCAATGGGTCTATCAATCAACTTTCATTGAAATTCTATCTATCTATCTATCTATCTATCTATCTATCTATCTATCTATCTATCTATCTATCTATCTACCTATCTTTTAGTTCATATCAATGGGTCTATCAATCGATCTTTCATTGAAATTCTATCTATCTATCTATCTATCTATCTATCTATCTATCTATCTATCTTTTAGTTCATATCAATGGGTCTATCAATCGATCTTTCATTGAAATTCTATCTATCTATCTATCTATCTATCTATCTATCTATCTATCTTTTAGTTCATATCAATGGGTCTATCAATCGATCTTTCATTGAAATTCTATATATCTATCTATCTATCTATCTATCTATCTATCTATCTTTTAGTTCATATCAATGGGTCTATCAATCGATCCTTCATTGAAATTCTATCTATCTATCTATCTATCTATCTATCTATCTATCTATCTATCTATCTATCTATCTATCTATCCTCAGTCGGTTTATCTATCTATCTATCTATCTATCTATCTATCTATCTATCTATCTATCTATCTATCTATCTATTATTTCATAACGATACCTATCAATCGATCTTTCATTGAAATTCTGTCTATCTATCTATCTATCTATCTATCTATCTATCTATCTATCTATCTATCTATCTATCTTAGTTCATATCAATGGGTCTATCAATCGATCTTTCATTGAAATTCTATCTATCTATCTATCTATCTATCTATCCTCAGTCGGTCTATCTATCTATCTATCTATCTATCTATCTATCTATCTATCTATCTATCTATCTATCTATCTATTAGTTCATAACGATGGGTCTATCAATCGATCTTTCATTGAAATTCTATCTATCTATCTATCTATCTATCTATCTATCTATCTATCTATCTATCTATCTATCTATCTTTTAGTTCATATCAATGGGTCTATCAATCGATCTTTCATTGAAATTCTATCTATCTATCTATCTATCTATCTTTTAGTTCATATCAATGGGTCTATCAATCGATCTTTCATTGAATTCCTATCTATCTATCTATCTATCTATCTATCTTTTAGTTCATATCAATGGGTCTATCAATCGATCTTTCATTGAAATTTATCTATCTATCTATCTATCTATCTATCTATCTATCTATCTTTTAGTTCATATCAATGGGTCTATCAATCGATCTTTCATTGAAATTTATCTATCTATCTATCTATCTATCTATCTATCTATCTATCTATCTATCTATCTATCTTTTAGTTCATATCAATGGGTCTATCAATCGATCTTTTCATTGAAATTCTATCTATCTATCTATCTTTAGTTCATATCAATGGGTCTATCAATCAATCTTTCATTGAAATTTATCTATCTATCTATCTATCTATCTATCTATCTATCTATCTATCTTTTAGTTCATATCAATGGGTCTATCAATCGATCTTTCATTGAAATTTATCTATCTATCTATCTATCTATCTATCTATCTATCTATCTATCTTAGTTCATATCAATGGGTCTATCAATCGATCTTTCATTGAAATTTATCTATCTATCTATCTATCTATCTATCTATCTATCTATCTATCTATCTATCTATCTTTTAGTTCATATCAATGGGTCTATCAATCGATCTTTCATTGAAATTCTATCTATCTATCTATCTATTTATCTATCTATCTATCTATCTATCTTTTAGTTCATATCAATGGGTCTATCAATCGATCTTTCATTGAAATTTATCTATCTATCTATCTATCTATCTATCTATCTATCTATCTATCTATCTATCTTTTAGTTCATATCAATGGGTCTATCAATCGATCTTTCATTAATTCTATCTATCTATCTATCTATCTATCTATCTTTAGTTCATATCAATGGGTCTATCAATCGATCTTTCATTGAAATTTATCTATCTATCTATCTATCTATCTATCCTCAGTCGGTCTATCTATCTATCTATCTATCTATCTATCTATCTATCTATCTATCTATCTATCTATTAGTTCATCGATGGGTCTATCAATCGATTCATTGAAATTCTATCTATCTATCTATCTATCTATCTATCTATCTATCTATCTATCTTTTAGTTCATATCAATGGGTCTATCAATCGATCTTTCATTGAAATTCTATCTATCTATCTATCTATCTATCTATCTTTTAGTTCATATCAATGGGTCTATCAATCGATCTTTCATTGAAATTCTATCTATCTATCTATCTATCTATCTATCTATCTTTTAGTTCATATCAATGGGTCTATCAATCTATCTTTCATTGAAATTTATCTATCTATCTATCTATCTATCTATCTATCTATCTATCTATCTATCTTTTAGTCTATATCAATGGGTCTATCAATTGATCTTTCATTGAAATTCTATCTATCTATCTATCTATCTATCTATCTATCTATCTATCTTTTAGTTCATATCAATGGGTCTATCAATCGATCTTTCATTGAAATTCTATCTATCTATCTATCTTTTAGTTCATATCAATGGGTCTATCAATCAATCTTTCATTGAAATTCTATCTATCTATCTATCTATCTATCTATCTATCTATCTATCTTTTAGTTCATATCAATGGGTCTATCAATCGATCTTTCATTGAAATTCTATCTATCTATCTATCTATCTATCTATCTATCTTTTAGTTCATATCAATGGGTCTATCAATCGATCTTTCATTGAAATTCTATCTATCTATGTATCTATCTATCTATCTATCTATCTATCTATCTATCTTTTAGTTCATATCAATGGGTCTATCAATCGATCTTTCATTGAAATTCTATCTATCTATCTATCTATCTATCTATCTATCTTTTAGTTCATATCAATGGGTCTATCAATCGATCTTTCATTGAAATTCTATCTATCTATCTATCTATCTATCTATCTTTTAGTTCATATCAATGGGTCTATCAATCGATCTTTCATTGAAATTCTATCTATCTATCTATCTATCTATCTATCTATCTATCTATCTATCTATCTTTTAGTTCATATCAATGGGTCTATCAATCGATCTTTCATTGAAATTCTATCTATCTATCTATCTATGTATCTATCTATCTTTTAGTTCATATCAATGGGTCTATCAATCGATCTTTCATTGAAATTCTATCTATCTATCTATCTATCTATCTATCTATCTATCTATCTATCTATCTATCTATCTATCTTTTAGTTCATATCAATGGGTCTATCAATCGATCTTTCATTGAAATTCTATCTATCTATCTATCTATCTATCTATCTATCTATCTTTTAGTTCATATCAATGGGTCTATCAATCGATCTTTCATTGAAATTCTATCTATCTATCTATCTATCTTTTAGTTCATATCAATGGGTCTATCAATCGATCTTTCATTGAAATTCTATCTATCTATCTATCTATCTATCTATCTATCTATCTATCTATCTATCTATCTAACTAACCAACTAACCCTATTTCCAGATGGGAATATATTTATCTAAAATTGGAGAATATAATTATTTTTGTCGGGTAAAGTAGCCGAAATGTTAACAAGTGGGAAATACAGGTGTGGAGTTCAATGAGTACAAAATTATTTTTAAGCAAATTTATCAAAGCGATTCTAGTCAAAATATATGTCCATGTGTTTTGACGATATGTGACCCTAGGTGGAAATGCGGCCTTGGGAATTTTCTGTGCACTGGATTACCAGGGTATTTGATAAGACCAGAAAGACAATAAGAGGGAGTGGGTTTTCTCCTCTTCTATTGGAAGTCGAAAGGTTTAAATGCAATTGTTTTCATTTCGAACTGGTAAGAGTTATGCAGTGAGGGAAATGGAAACCTTATACATCTTTTTCCCATTCCGGTCCGGGTGCCTGTTTCAAGAAAATCAGAATGCAAGACGGAAGTAGTCAGTCGGCTCCCATAGCTTGGGACGATAGGTTGGAAAGAGATTTGAAACTGGCCTGCTGCTGCTAGACAACAGAGAGAGAGAGAGATAGAGAGAGAGAGAGAGAGAGAGAGAGAGAGAGATTGCGAATTTAACCAATTGAAAGTTGAATAAATCATCATCTGGTAAAAAATACAAAAATACAACACGAATCGTGCTGCTGAAATACCAGCCAACTTTTTCGTCATTTATATTGACTTGCCTGTAATCTTGTAATTATTCGATATATATATATATATATATATATATATATATATATATATATATATAAAATATAAAAGTAGACACTGAGATCAACACCTAGCGTAGAATGTCTGCTTTACGGTTTAACGCACGATTCAGGATTAATGATGTAGCACACACACACACACACACACACACACACACACACATATATATATATATATATATATATATATATATATATATAGTGTATCGAGGCAGCAGATCATTTTCTAAACATATACTGTTAAATATAAGAGACAATGAATGTCTATTATGTTCAATCGTGACTCGTTCTAAACATCGTATTTTGGCTTTAATTTCAGGTGAAATAAAAACAAAAGTTCTCCAACATTTGGATATTTTTTTATTAATTTCGTTCTAAGCTTTCAGCTCACATTAGCTATCTTCAGAGTGATTACATGGACGTTAACATAAACACATCATAAACACATCAATCATCAAAGATAATATTATCTTGTGTTGACATAAAAATTGTTATGCGACGGTAACAGTCACCGAATTGCAAACGCAGGTCATCACTTTCTAATCTGGTTCTATGACGTTACACCACGTGAGAGACTGAAATGTTAACAGAACCACGTCTGAATGCAATGTAATGTATTTTGACCAGACTGAAATGTGATTTTATTGAGTGTGGGTTGTTTTAATTTAATGTAGATGGCCTCCAATATCTGAAGGTTCTATTTACTGTGTTTATATGTGAGTATTATTGTGTTATCGACTAAAATCAGTCTAATATTTCATGCCTATGTTTTTCTAAGAAATGTTGTTTAATTCAACTCTCAGCAGAAAGGTGACAGGTAAGTCTACGGGAGAGCGTGGTTGCAGTAAAACCAATATATGTAGTGCGTTTATTATTAGTACCAGAGATACAATCTCTGAACGGGCATATAAACTGATACACTACAAATTAAACATAACACTATTAACTTATACTATTGCAACCAAATGCATAATAATTACAAACAAGATGAAACAACACTCAAAAACAACAGGAAAAATGTTAAACCAATTAATATTAATAATCAAATTAAACTCATCATATATTATAAAAATTTAAAACAACTGACTTCGTAGTCCCAAATAAACCTACAACCACACAACTAAATCCTCTACAGAAAACCAATGTAGATGAGATTGAAAATACTTGGTAAAATAATTATAAAAATAAAAGAGAAGAAAATACCTACGTTGTTTAAAAATTTAATATCAGCATTAAGAAGTTGATCAGAGAATTCGAGAGGATCACAATAAACATAGACATAATATGTCCAGATTATTCAACCAAAAATGGTTGAATGAAATGCATATATATATAGTGTCGAGTTGTGATGATGCTTAGTGCCAAGATTATTGTTTTTTCAGTGATTTACTGAAAAAAGATATTTTAGCAAGCAGGTTTTTTTTTATCCTAAATTGTTCGATAGACATAAAACGTTGATAGTATTAATAAGGAAAGTTATACCGATTTCGTAGTTTTGGAAAGGCATCATTATGATGTTCTCACTCGTCAGGGCTTATTTTTCAATCTGCTGTTGTCTGTCGGTTTTATTTTTATTTATATGGAATTTGGCGGAATATAATATTTGGTATGTAAGTGATATATATTTCGTTTAAGCATTTAATCTTTTATTAAATTGTTCTTGCATCCGTATAAGATTTCTTTTCTTGACAAAGATTTTGTAAAAACTTTCCAAATGTTATATGAATCGGAACGTTTTCTATTAATTCTTTTCTATTATCAACGGTATGTTGATTGTTATATGCATATATCGGAATGGCATTTTCTTTAAATTCCGAACACTGTCAGCAAATTGTGGCCGTTTTCATATCTGATATTATGGCGAGCTGAATTTTGTTTTATTATTAACGCTTACATTTTAACTGTTTTTACAATATATATATGTAGATGTGTGTGTGTCTGTGTGTGTATAATGAATAACATTAAATAAATAATATATATATGACAGAGATTGAAAGATATATGTAAAACTAAATGACTTATTTTCCGATTTTATTATAATTGGAGCATAATGTATTCAAAGATAGCAGATTTTTTTGTAAAAAAAGTGTTCAGTTTTAAAATAAACTACAACAACAACAAAAAAAAAATACAGAGACACAATGGTTGGCAGATAAATAAAAAGTTTGGGACATCTTCCTCGAAGCTACGCAGATGCAGATCCGCACGTTACAAGGAGATAAATGTAATTGGATTTATTCATAGACATTAAGAGTGTGATATCTGTTAATAAATTCAATTAGATTTATTTTACCCTGACGAGCGGTCTATGTCTGCATCCGCAATTAAAAGAAAAAAAAACCCTGTCTTCTCAATTACAGAACCCGGCGATATAAGTTACTTTTACAAAAGTTTTCTTAATTGAACAACACCTAATCTCCGCTTCTCAGAAAATATTTTCTCGTGAATTTAAACATTAGTTAACAAAGATTTCTCCAATTACACTATCAATAGACAAATAAAATTATTCCTACAGAATTCAACCTTCCCCACAAAAAAAGAAAATCACACATAAACAATGCAGTATTAACAACCAAATGATAAAAAAGACGAAGTAAGTTACACCATTTACATTAAGACTTGGATGTGCGTTGTGGTGCAGTGGATATTGGCTCAGAACGAGAAATCGGAGAGCAGAGTTCGAATTTCAGTTGAATTCATTGCATTCACTTACGCGGAAATACCTTTGGGAAAGGTATTAATCCGTCTATTCCTTCCAGTTATGGGTTAAATAACAGGACAGATTGGGTTCTATAGCCTTGGCTGGTAACTAGTATACCGCAGAAAGCAATGGCAACCTATACGGGTTAATCTTCTGCCCAGTCAGTCATGTTTCTTTCGAGACATGATCGCCCAAGCGTGTTTCACGTATGGCATTTAACTGACTGACTGACATTAAGACTGTTGTCTTCATCGTCAATGTCATCTCCACGGTATTTCGGCCGTTGTCGGTCCGGACTTCTTCTAATGTTATACGTTGGAATTCCACACAATACGCCTATTAATTCCAAGCTTCAGGACACCAAGGTAAGATATAAATGTTATTGTCCAGTGCAAGGCTGTAAACTATATACAATGTTAAAAAGACGAACGAATTCATTGATCAGAGAGAAATCTCTTTGAGCACACGTCTATCTAACCTCGTAAGTGATTTTATTTCGATAAGGAAGCACTTAAATGCCCATACCCTATGCTCTGCACCCTCCAAAAAAAAAAATCATTGTAGTTAGAAAATAGAATTGTAAAAGACGTTTGAAGAAAATAAAAGTGCTGTTTATAAAAACACTTCACATTTCTTGCTTTGAAACCAGCCAAAACTTACTGACTGTGTTTCTAATGCTCGATAAGGTACTCCAACATAAGAATTACTACTACTCCTATACACTACGGCATAGAATAAAACACATCCTTGCAAAAATAGCCTAAAGTACTCGGAAGAATTACTACAGACTGTTTTTACATACTATCAGTCTTCATAAACACCATATGCACACTAGAAAAACGTATTCTAGGCCCAGATATTCTTGGAGTAGATAGACTTTAATTGGAGTAGATAGACTAAACTATCGCCCGGTTCACACTTCAATCACGTCTATTGAACAGGTGTAGAGGCTCATCCCTTGTTGCCTGTTTAGGATGTGGTTCCCGGCTTTCTCTTTTCCAATCTTTTCATTCTTACGTAGCCCCCTGCGCTTCAGTGGCATTACCGCCTTGCTTGGGGTGATATGATTAAAAAAAAACAAAAACAAAAAAAACAGACATTCAATATATGTATAAATTACATGTATATACATGTATAAATATTTGCCACTCGCCCGCACACACGCACACACACACATGCACACATAAACAGATATATATATATATATATATATATATAGGCAGAAAATCTAAGCAACCGACCACGGTTTCGCCCAACGGCTCGTCAGGGAAATTAGCCAATCTCCCTGACGAGCCGTAGTCGGTTGTTGGCTCTTGCTTAGATATTCTGTCTTTGTTTGCTCTACTTTTGTATTGAGCGCTTTAGTGTTAGGGTTTTCGTCTTGGGTTCTTTTTTTCTTTCTTATGAGTGTTTGACTTCGTTTGTTTCTTTTTTTGCTTCCCCTTATTTTCCCTCCGAGTTTGTTCTCAGTGGGTTATACAAGACGATTTAAATTATAACTTGATTAATACTAGTTTTACTATTGGTATTGTTGTTGCTATAGTTAATATATATATATATATATATATATATATATATATATATATATATAAAGAGAGAGAGAGAAATAGTGAGAGAGATAAGTCAATAATGCTTTTTATTTGATAAAAACATTAAGGTTAGAGCATTTTTTCAATATAATCTACTTTTCGATTAAAGCATTGACCTTCAATCTAAAAAAACGGGAATCTAAGATTAAGAAGATTAGAGAACTAGGAAAGATCATTATAAAAATAGATGTAATATGTCTGCATGTAACATATTAACGTGTCTATGTTATTTAATAAAACATGTTTAAATGAAGATCAGTATGTCAGTTAAGTGCCATACATGATACACGATCCTGTCCCGACTAGGCAGAAGACTTTCCCGCAGTAGGTTGCCTTTTTTGCGGTAGCCTGGTTGCCAACCAAGGCTACAAAATCCACTCTGTACTGCAATTCAAGTCAGAGATGAATGGAGATGAGATGGATCAATAATGGTATTTCCAAATTTCAAGGACATGTGCCAGCAAGTGAATACAACGAATCCAATTGGAATTCGAACTCGGCTCTACGATTTTTCATTTCAAGCCGATATCCAGAATTGTGATGGAATGAAGATAAGATGCCTACATATGTGTGTGTGTGTGTGTGTGTGTGTGTGTGTGTGTGTGTGTGTGTGTGAGGGATGTTAGAAATTGACAGCATCTCACGAAACGCTAATAATCGTATCCTGCTAACGGTTAAATATATCAATTCGTATGGTGCTGAATAGAAATTTCGTGCGTTTAATTTTGAAAAAAAAATAAAAAAGAACAGAGAGAACTTAAGAAAGAAAGAAAGAAAGAAAGAAAGAAAAACACCATTTATGTAAATATAGGTAAATAGATTTTACCAGAGACACACAAATGTACAGACACACACATTCACTCAATCTTTTCTGTCTCCCCCCCCACGCACGCACACATGTGGACAGATACTAATATAAAATGTCGTATATGAAAACTACAATGTTAAAGCGATTATTTTATTTAAATTTGAATATTGATACAAACTAAAGTAGCTGGATTATTTCCGCGTGCCTATTTTGTGAGGAGAGAGAGAGAAAGAGAGATAGATAGATAGAGAGTGAGAAAGAAAGAGAGGCAGAGAAAGAGGGAAAGAGAAAGAAAGAAAGAAAGAGAGAATTTAATGCGAATATAGACATAAAACGAAGGGTAAGAGAGAGAGAGGGGGGTGACAGAGGTCATTTAACTTTGGAACTAAATATAATTTTACATATTCTATCAAATAAGCAGACACATTTACATATCCGCAAATACACATTTCTCTTCCTTTGAGAAAATCGATAATAAAAAATAAGCTCCTAAACAACTGACGTGGTTTTAACTTTATATCTTTTCTAATTATTTTCACTCCACACAAAGCAACAAAGATGCAAGGCGTTACTGAATGTTACAGAATAACAGAAAAAATTAAGGAGAAAGAACAATAAAAGAACAATAATTAGAAAGAGAAAAGAAAACTGATATCGCAGTTGACTGAAAAGAAAGACGAGTGTTCAACAAGCTAGAGAAGAAACTGTTAGAATACCATCACACCCACCCACACATATGTACATATATATATTGTAAAAACAGTTAAAAATGTAAGCGTTAGTAATAAAACAAAATTCAGCTCGCCATAATATCAGATATGAAAACGGTCACAATGTGCTGATTGTGTTCGGAATTTAAAGACAATGCCATTCCTATATATGCATATAACATTCAACATACCCTTAATAATAGATAAAAAAATTAATCGAAAACGTTCCGATTCATATAACATTTGGAAAGTTTTTACAAAATCTTTGTCAAGAAAAGAAATCTTATACGAATGCAAGAACAATTTAATAAAAGATTCAATGCTTAAACTATATATATAAAATAAATTTCGAAGTTCAAAATCGTTGTCAGAACTTATAACACATCACTCAATAAATGCCGAAACTAACTAATAAAGCACCAATTTTACGTAAAATTCGACTTTATTCGTCAACATAGTCTCCTTCGAGGCTGATACACTGATTTCAAAGTTTCTCTAACAATTCGATGCATTTTTGTAGAACATTTTGTCTTTGGACTCAAATTACGCCTTAGTTTCCGATATCACTTCTTTATTAGAGCCAAATTTCTTTCTCTGGAACATTCTTTTGATGTCTGCAAACAGCCAATAATCACTGGGGGCAGATCTGGAGAATAGGACGGATGCGGAAGTAATTCGAAGTGCAATTCATGTAGTTTTATCATCGTTACGATCAACTTGTTACACTGTGCGTTTTTTATTGAAAGATCACTTTTTCTTCTTCATTTGTTGCCGTTTTCTGGTGATTTCTCCCTTCAAACGCACCAATAATACGATATAAAATTCGCTATATTTTTTCAGTATTTTATGCTATGGTTCTTTCTTTCTCAACATAATCAATGAACAAAATAGCTTGCGCATTCCAAAATATGGAGAACCAAACCTTGCCAGCTGACGTTTGCGTCTGTGGTCGTTTGAACGGATTTCACCTGTCGCTGTCCACTCAGCTGACTGCGCAATTTGACTCTGGAGTGAAATGGTGGATCCATGTTTCATACATTGTCACATATTTACGCAAAAACACCTTCTTGTTGCATTGAAACAGTTGCAAACAATGCTTGTTGTTTTTGATCGACTGTGAGCAAGCACGGCATCCACTTTGAACACAGCTTTCTCATTGAGGAATATTATTGCAAAATGGTGAATACACTGCTTACTGTTATGTTCAAATCCTCTGCTATCTCATGCAACTTCAATTTACGATCGGCCAAAACGGGTTTGTGGAATTTTTGGTGTTTTCCTGGACAGTTTCCGACGAGACATTATTTTCCCATCAGAAAGTAATGCTTTATCAACAGAAGAAATTCAGAGTTTTGAAAGATTTTTAACAGTAGCTTCACTTAACTGTAATTCGAAAATAAAATACGATTAAGCTCAAATTTTGTCACTCGCCATTTGAAGATTAATACTTCATAAAAATCATATGGAATTTGTATTAGTGTCGCCATCTATATGTCAGAGAAAACAATAAAAGTATAAGAACTAAGAAGACGGAAGATAACGATTGACATTTAAATCGTAGATGATCAAAGTTGACTGGGCATCAAGAAGTCGGATAAGAGAAGAAACTGTTAGCATAGAACTTATCATAATATGAGAAAAAACATAATTAAAAAGAGAGACAAAAGTATAAGAACTAAAAAGACATAAGATAACGATTCATATTGAATTTAAAATTTTGAAAATTAAAGTTGACTGGGAAGCAAAAAGCCGGAAGAGATTTTCACGAGCGAGAGAAGAAACTGTTAGCATAGGACTTATAACAATATGAGAAGAAAAAACATAATTAAGGCAAGAGAAGAATAAAAATATAAGAAATTAGAAGACAGATGATAACGATTGACATTGCATTTAAATCTTTGAAGATCAAAGCTGACTGGAAAGCAAGAAGACGGAAGAGAGATCCACAAGCGTAGGAAAAAAACTGTTAGCATAGGACTTGTAAAAATATGAGAAAAAGAAAACATAATTAAGGAGAGAGAACAATAAAAGAACAGGAATTAAGAAGAGAGAAGAAAAACGATTGATATTGCATTTAAATTTTTGTCGATCAAAGTTGACTGGGAAGCAAGAAGTTGAAATAGAATTCTGCAAGAGAGAAGTTTGATAGAAGAAACTATATATATATATATATATATATATATATATATATATATCCGATCTCATTTAAACACACATCAAAATCTTGCAGGACCTACCTATCCGAGATATCCTCGTTGATAATACATACATAATAGCATCATCCACATGCAAAGGTAGATGAAAATTAATGGAGGCATTACTAATAAAAAAGAGAAATCCTACACTTAATAACATCAATTATGAGCACGGTCCCAATGTGCTTACCTTGTTCGGAACTTAACATACACAAGACTTTATATGCATAAACTTTACTCATGTCTATTTACAAGGAAAACAAAATTAATTCTTGATAATGGCTAAAAGTATAGCCAAAAATGTTCGAAAGTACAAAACCTTTGGACAATTCTCATATAATTTGAGAAAAATTATACGAACACATGAAAAATTATATAAAAATAATAATACCTTTTCTGTCATTTTTAATGAAACACACACACACACACACACACACACACACACACACACACACACACACACACACACATACACACACACACATATATATATATATATAAACTTATTTTATATATGGAACTTTGTCTGTGTATGTATGTGTGTGTGTGTGTGTCCGTTACCTATAGACTCCGAAACGGCTGAACCGATTTTCTTGAAAATTTACACAGTTGTACTATAAGCGTCTGCGAGTGTTCTTAGCTAGGTTTTGTGTCGAGGTATCCCCGATAAATATCGAAAATCGATAATCGAAAAAATCGGGTTATAGAAGGAGTGGTCCGATTTTAATCAAATTTGATATACTCATAAACAAAGACATAAGAAACGATATTCAGAAGTTCCAAGGTTGCAGTTCTTACAATAGTGCAGAAAATTGATAATATATATATATATATATATATAAAAGGCAAAATGTTTGTGTGTGTGTCTGCTTATCTGTCTGAATGTCCTTTATACAAATGCACAATATGAAAAAATACTAGTATCTCCAAAACAAATTACGTATTCTGTGTAAAACCTTGGCTAATTCAGATCCCAGTTAATTAGTTAAGATTTCTAGGTGCCCAACATTAAACATTCTTAGATCAACCTGCATAGTTTGAAAAGCAACAAAATATGAGGTTAAGTTCTTCGAGTGAAATTTTTTTGTTAGTAGAAATGCCACTGTTTAGCCTTAAATCGCTTGAATTTATGTTGCAATTATGTAGACGAAACGAATGAATATTTCTTTTCTGCAATTAGCATAGCTGTCTGAAAGGCACGATGAAGGAATTACTTAATATAAAAACAAGTTCTACTACTCGACTATGAAGGCTTATTTCCGAGAACCATAATGGACGTTGAATTATGTGCCCAGCAAGTTACCTGAAGTGCATAAAAGAACTTGTGTTTTGAACAGACTTCAAAGTGTCTGTCACTGTTTCTAGTAATTTGACGAGCCAAACCTCTAACAAAAATATGGATCAATAGCTGAAGGTCATTTATTTCACTGCATAATTCGCCTGGAAAACCACATAAGGGGAATTTCTGTAGGTTTTGACAATGATTTTCGATATTTCACCAATAAAAACAAATTTCCTTTAATTCAAAACTGACCTTTGGTATGCGCCATTAATCTTCGAGATTAGTGCTGTAAGAAAGATATTAGCTCGAAAGAGCAAACTAATAAGCAGAGAAAAGAGAGGGGGTCTAGCAAAACATATTTAAAGATTTTTGCAAAATTTTAAGAGAGAGTAAAGACTTCTGAGCAAGCATTAATAAGTGAAATTTTACGTTGAATGTCGAGCTAGATTGAATGAAGTAGACTCCTCGGTTCGAGGTTGGATCCTTCGTAAAAAAAATTGTTTTATTTTCTAAAAAAATACAAATGTTTCTAGTTTCTAGTGCGCTATAAATGTGGTGGTCGTTGTGTTTATATACATTAAATGCAAATTTGACATTTCTCTAAATATAATTCTATTTAAAAAAAATGTTGTATTTTTTAAAAATATAATATATACAGCTGACCATAGACAAATAATAAAAACCAAATTGACAATTTTGATGACAATTAAAACTGGTTTGTACGACTTCGAAAAGAAAAAAAAACAAGATTTTACCTTTTATTTTCGTATGGATGCAACATGGAACAAAAAGTTGAGTAATATTTCTGGTAACAAAAAAATGATTTTGATTTCCTGAAAGAAGAGGGATTCGCTATAAATTATGCAAACCAATGACATTTGACTAAGGAATATGTTGGTTGCTTGTTTTGTTTTTATGGCAAATCAACCTCGGCGGGTCATTTATTGCCAGCTAAACTTTATTTATTTATTGCTGGTAATAGCTTTTTCTTTCAACAATTTATTGTTGTTTTTTTATATAAGTTTTTGTGTCTAGTAATACTTTTTTCTTTTCGAGTATCAAGATTCATTGGGATTTCCTTTTTTAAGGACAGGGTCCCCAAGTCCTACCCTTGTTATTTAACCCATAACTGGAGGGAAGGGACGGATTAATACCTTTCCCAAGGTTACCAGTGCTTAAGTGAATGCCGGGTATTCAACTGGAATTCGAACTCGGCTCACCGATTTCTCTTTCCGAGTCGATATCCACTGCACCACAACGCACATTCGTCACTATACGCTTACAGCACCTGGTATTCCCAAGAGGGAATCACCCATCTAAGTACTGACCAGGCTCAACGTTGCTTAACTTCAGTGATCGAGCGAGAACAGGTGTATTCAACGTGATATGGCCGTAAGCCAAGGAATATGTCATGCAAAACAAAAATTGATATACACACACACAAAAAAAAATAAAACAACAAAAAAAAACAAATATTGAGAAAGAAAAATGTGTTGCATGGACCTTTTATTACTAAAACAGGAAAAGTTACGAAGAAATTTTTGAAAAAATGAAAAAAATAATAAAAAAAGATGAAAAAAAGATGAATTTGTCAATTGGAGCAATCGTTCTTAAAACATTTTTCAAAGCCCCGAAGGAATCTACAAACCTTCAAGAACAAAATGTGTGAATTAAACCGATCAAAAGAGAAACATTTGGAACACTGCCAAATAGATTTCCTGAAAAATGTACAAGTGTGGAATGTATCGATAAGGTAAGTTCATGATTGATACATTTTGAGCCATTTTGAAGACATTTACAAAAAAGTAAAAAAACTATTAATCAGTTATATACATAATTACTGAAACTTTCGTAACAGGAGAGATTTACATAAAAACGTAAGAAAAAGTGATGTATATTTTGATTGAACCGATCATCAGAGAAATTTGCGGAAAAATATTTTATTAAGAATTGGATCATTGAAAGTGTTCTTCGATCTTCTATCGAAAACAAATTCTATCAACAGTATTTTTTCCGCATTGAAAGAATAAAATTGATACCCGAATAATGAAGATAAGAAATAGATTGAATTCAAAGGTTTATTGCGGCCATCAATTTCTTTATTACAATGTTCTAGCATGTATGAACAACGAAAGTGCGTTTCTAAATTAGGATGTGCGTGGGTGGTGCAATGGATATCGACTTGAAACAACAAATCGAGTTCGAATTCCAGTTAAATTCCTTGCTTTCACGTACGCACAAATACCTTTGGGAAAGGTATTAATTCCCCAGTTATGGGTTAAATAATAAGACAGATTGGGTTCTATAGCCTTGGTCGGCAACCAGTCTATCGCAGACAGTAATGGCAACTTACTAATCTTCTGCCCAGTCAGTCATGTCTTGAAAGAGACATGATCGCCCAAGCCTGTATCACATATGGCACTTAACTGTCTGATTGAATATAATAGTTGGAATCATGATTAAGGCTTCTACTGGGCATAAAATGGGGGATCAGTTTTATATTGTTATGAAGTAATAAACTGATCCCCCACTAATTACTACTTAATAATATAATACATCTCTTCCCCCTCTAGCTATGAGTCAAATAATAGGACAGATAGGGTTCTATAGCCTTGTTCGGCAACCAGTCTACCGCAGAAAGACATGTCAACCTACTGCGGGATAATCTTCTGCCCAGTCAGTCATGTCTCGAAAGAGACATGATCGCCCAAGAAGCGTGTATCTCGTATGACACTTAACTGACTGACTGAACAGCGAAACGTTCTCAGAAAGATATTTTGCCCATTTATCGCAGTGAATTGATGGTCTGACGAAATTACCATTCACTAGTAAAATTTTATTACTTTAGCCTCAACTGTTTACAAAATTTTGAACGCATTAACATCTCTTTTCTTACAAGTGAAAACAAAATAATCCAAACTCCTTGATGAGAATCCATACAACGCTAACAATGTCGCCTGTATTCTCTTAACGCTACTAATAAGAGACCTTATCATTCAGTTCTATGATTTTGTCTGTACATGTAATTTTAATAGAGTAACTAAAAGCAAAGAAGGAAAATATACAAAGCAGTTGATTAGATACTACATACGCCTCAAGTTGACTGAAGTATTTCACACAAGAGCGTTAACTTAAATTCATAGAATAATAAAAATACATAATATCAAGACTTTAGAAACCGATTTGCCAAATTAAAGGGATATTTAACAAGGTTTCAGTTCAAACTTTTGTCATTTTATCTTGTTTATTACCATATGTAATGATAAGCAATTATTTTCATCTTGTCGCAATTGTTGGCGTTTTTGAAGAATTTCACTTTCCTTTTATAAACGTGAAATGTTTATTTAGGTACCAATAAATGATTTAGCAGTTACATAGTAGGGCCATACATTATTTAAATGGGTAGACAATAATTTTTGACAGCAGGTTGTATTTTCGGTTGTTTCTTTCTTCAATTTGATTTTATACTACCTCATGAGTTAAAGGGGATGGGTTTTTAGGTTAGAATTAGAATGAAATTATTATATTGTCGTTAAGGAAACCAAATATGTATTGTGTGGGTCATTTATTTTATTAAAATAATTTTTAATTTTTAAGTTATATTGGAGCATAAGTTATAAATGAACAATTTTAATTAATTACATTTTAGAGAAAAATATGTTCGATGTTTACATAAACCGTCAATTCATCTCTACGATTCAGTAATTTTTATTTTATTTTTAAAGAACTTTAAAATCTGCAGCTTTTCATTTAGGCACACAGGGCAGATGTCCAATAACGACTCACAGATTCTTGTTTTTTACAGACTTTTTTATTTTACTTTGGGGATTTTATTTGCATCTTTTAACTTCCAAAAATACACAGAAAGGGATGTTTGATTTTGGTACGTTTTATCTTTTAAGGAAGTTAAATGCAAATATAAACGCTGCTCAAAAGTGTTCTCAGTAGATCCAGTATAAAACTTTTTAATAGTGGGTTTTGATTTGACGATATAGTACATTTGTACACAATCAAATTTGTTGGACACCTATTTTCAAATGGGCAATAGTTAATATTTCAACAAGTGAAAAATTTTGTATTATTGTTATTTTTATTATTTAAATAATTATTGTTACTTTAGTTGACGTGCTGATTTAAGATTTTATTATGATTTTTAATATTCTTTTCTATATTTTTTGTACAACTATAACCTAATGTAAGGGTATTTTTATTAAAAAAATTACTTAGATGATTATTATTAGGGAAATGTTTATCAACTAAATTGAGGAACTTCAGTCCTAACTTAATGCTAACCATCTGGTTAAAAGGGCATATATACAAAATTATTTTTCTATTTCTATTTTTCTTGTTGCAATCATATATTTTTTGTGTTGGATATTATGGTTTTTATAGCCACTTTTCCTTAATGCATTATCATGAAAAACTTTTATGTTTATAAAATACTTCTTCACTAGAAGAGATTTTACTAATTCTATATTCTTTCAAGGAAGGTATATGGTTGATTATACTTGGAGGTGGGTGATTAGACTTTGGGCGGATGTATAATGGATGTTCATTAAATTTTATGCATGGTTGATAAGTATCATTTACCAAGTCCAGTGTTACATCAAGAAAGGAGGAAGAATTGGCTATTACATTGTTCCAAGACAAAAACAATTTACTAAGTGAAAGAACAGAAATTATGTCATAGTGTAACTCTACCAATAAATACCTACTAGAATCATACAATCATCGATGAAAGTGTTCTTAGACTTTTAAGCAATTTCTCCTAATTTTAAAAATTGCGGGTTCATAAAAGGTCCCTGTTATGTGAGCGTTTCAAAAACGGTCAACTCAGTTATCGTCAATCGCCTGAAAACACCAAAATGTAGAGCCCTAAGTCATGAAATAGCTCGTTTCCAAAATTATATATATATATATATATATATATATATATATATTATCCTAGGTCTGAGACACGTGGTGGAGTTTCATTCATACGCAATCATCAGGTGCATATTATCAATCAATTTTCGATTTGAATTTTTATACTAGGTACCAGCGTTGCTTAAGATCGTTATAAATTATAAATCTAATGTACCATATATATATATATATATATATATATATATATATATATATATGCTAATTCTGAACGTGGCTTCAGAACTTTGAACTATTATATATATATAACTGTAAATTTATCTTTAAACACGTCTTTTATACTTTCGAGTATAAGTTGCCGATGACGCGTGAAATCTCTCTTAGGGATTTCATTTAGAAATGATCATACAACGGTTTTGAACTTCGAAATTTATTTTATTTTATATATATATATATATATATATATATATATATATATATATATATAGTCATCCGCAGACAGATCTGTTTCGCTGTATCACAGCTTATCAATACGGTTAGACATCCGATCGTTTTTAGCCAGGATTGAAACCCGACCGAATTGACGTCAGTCGGCAATTCTAACTAATATGAGCTATGAGCGCTCGGTAGAAGAAGGCAGGCTTTTAGCGTGTTATGTACAATGTACACATGCCAGTGAGAGTGTTCTAATTCATGACTGAAGGAACGATGCGTAGATGCTAGAGTAGCTACTGTTTTTTCAAAGCCTACCATTCTTCAAGAGTGCTCAATCAGGGTGTGAGAGCGTATATATATATATATATATATATATATATATATATATATATATATATAATAAAACACATTTCTAGTTGATAAGGTTAAACGATGATAAACTTGTCAAATAAAAAATAAAAATGTTCGATACCAGTTAGAACCTATAAAACCGAAGATAAAATGTAAAATAATTGTATGTATTATACTTGTACACACACACACACGCACACACTCACAAATATATATATATATATATATAATAATAAATAGACAAAACTATATATATATATATATATATATATATATATAGTTTTGTCTATTTATTATTGTTATTACTCCAAGGGGGCCCATTTTTTGATGTTTTATAAGAAATTCGTTTAAATATCACAAGAAATGTTTAATATTTATAACTTTATTTTTTTCTACGATACACTGGTTTATCCTGAAAGCAATTTTCTGATTGACTCATTGGATTGATGCCACGATGTTGGTGGGAGAGTCAAAGAGATGCCAAGTTAATGGCTTCAAACAATTAGTCCTGTTCTCCTGGCCTCCTCAAACAGCACAGCCAGTGGCGAGTTGGTTCTAGTGGCCTTTAATCTTGGCAGTGTCGTTCATTCACGGCCAACGGACTCAATTCTCAGTATAAGTTCCCACGTGCAGTCTAAAGGCAGTGGCAATATGACCAACCAGAGATCAACATGTGGTGGACAAATCTTCAAGAGGGGTCGGCGCAGGGTAATTAGTTTGAATGATCTTTGAGAGCCTTTGGCTACCTGCCTCTTTTTAGTCACGGCATAAGAACGAACCGACACTTCTGGGCAATGACGAAAATAGGAGGCAGTCGAATGCCGCTAACCTTAAAAGCCACCATCCTACTCACGAATACGGATTGACAGAAGAGATTAAAGCATTGGAATTGAAGGATTAGTCAGATAGCTTAAAAATTGTATGAAGAGAAAATCTATTAAGAAGGAAGCAGTTATCCTTTCTCGCCAGAAAAGGGTTTTGTAATTTTCTTCTCTAAAGAAATTTGACGTCTCATTGACAGAAATGAAAGAACAGAGTTGGACGTTAACGCCAAATATTTGTCACTTTGTCATATTATGCATCGATTATTTTGTAATTGCGAGACTGAGGGCTTGGGAGCAATATATATATATAATAATACCTCCCTGATTAAAGGGGTCACGCTCGTTTTCAAACTTTTAAACCATTCATTTAAGAACCATCACATCACTTGAAAAGACACAAATGTGTTGAAACAAAATGGCTACTTTTGTAGTGATGTTGTAACATATCCATGTTATAATTTATGAATAAATAATATTATTAGCTCTACTTTTGTATTGAGAACTTTCTTAAAAATAGTGTTTCTTTTGACAAGGAATATTATTCCAACAATACTTATATATATATATATATATATATATATATATATATATATATATATATATATATATATATAAATTAAGCCATATCCTTGGTAATTTGTAAGGTTAATTCCACGGGGGATAGTAATCCGATGAGAATTCTATCTTAGAAATTAACAGATTATTATAATAAAAATAAATTGAACAAATTTATAAACCCATCGATGATAATTTATTTCATGAATATTGACAAAAATATTCAACTCATCAGAACACTTTCATCCATGATTATATGATCCTCGTAGGTATTTATGGGTATGGTTATACTTGGACATAATTTCTGTTCTTTCATTTAGGAATTCATTTTTGTCTGGGAACAACATAATAGCCAGTTTTTCCTCCTGGCATAATATGCTTATTTTACCCCCATTGTAAGATTTGGTTGTTTTACTATTCTCCGAGTAACATCGGAGTCTTTTCCATACATTAATTTTAATTTGCACACGCGACTAGCCAGGTTTTTATAAGTTTTAGATTTTCGAGTTTAAATTTAGACTTATAGTTATTTCATCAAACTTTAAAACTATTTTTGATCGATCCTAAATATGTTTTGCTTTGACCATTTATTTCATGTACGTGTGCTTTGTAAATAATTCTTTTTGTGTTAAAAGGTCCTTTAAGAGGGCATTTATTTTGTCCCTATAGTTACATTCTTTGTTTTGTTTGTTGTTATTTAGGTTCCGAAAGTTTCGTTTTCTTATATAATTTTCTAAATTACTGGTACAATTATAACTCAGTTTGGTTGAATTCCTATTAAAAATTTTGTTTAATTCAGTGATTTTTGGAAAGTTTTTATCAATATTTTTTTCTATTTTAGCTTTTACTTCTAAGTTAAACGGAGGGTTGAACCAGATAATTTTTCGATTTCTAATATTGTTTTTTATTTGTCTGCTTGGTTGGGGTTTGTATTCTAAAATGTTATTATGACCAAATATTTTAGGGTATCTTCATAATTTTTTCTTTTCATCAAATATTATTTTGTTTGACAATTGTTTGATAGCCTGTGCTCTATCCCTTTAAGAATATACTTGATTATTTTTGTGGGATGGTTAGATCTTGTGTTTACGTATTTTAAAGTTGCGTTTGCTTTCATATATGGATAGACACTGCTAGTTTGTAAATTAAATTGTACATCTAAATATTGGAGTACCTTCTTTGTTTCAACTACTATTTCAAAATCTAAGTCTTTAAAGAAAAATTTTCCTTATTCAAATATTCTCTCTGAAGAGGCATTCCTCTAGTGAATGGAATATATCTTATTCCTTTTCCCTCGTGGGTTAGTAAATAATATTATTAAGACGGGTCATCATGTAACGAAAAAACGGAACAGGGAAATGAAATGAATGAATAAACGATTGTTCTCAAAAAGACTTTTATATTATAACACACCATGTCCATGTGTGGAGAAATATATATCCATTATGTCCAACGCAAAGCAAAGTATCAGAAGGAACAAAAAGGAGGGCTTCCACTGTTCGGCCATTGTCATGACTCCAGATTTGGAGAGGCCGAATTCATCTGTGTCCCAAAGGAATATAGCCGGCCTCTTCTATGTCCTCATGGGACGGCATGAGTTTCATGTTTCAGTGAAACATGGCAATAGGCAGATTCTGCCTTGGCCAAAAGGCTCGGTTATAAGGTAAACAACCTTTGTTAGCTGAAAGAATGGGACTAGCGCTTGGTCACTATCAGGAGTGACGTCACGAGTGGTTGTCATGTGGCAACTTGACATTATCTTGACCAAATAAAGATAGACACTTTTTGTATCCTTACATGTCTTTTGTTGTCCGGCGCTATCATTAATACGTCATGTGGATTATTTTGTTGATTTCACTTAGGATGTCAATTCTCATCAATTCTGAAATTCATGCTCCGTCAAACGAACCTTGTGATACATCAAATGTTCCATGTTTCACCATTGTGAAAAAGTATAGATTTTCGCAATGTATATATCTATCTATCTATATCTGTCTGTTCGGATGTTATATCTATGTACCGTTTAGCAAAATTTAACGTTTTCATTAAATCTTTTTCAAATATTGATGAGTAAAAGTTTTAATATCATATTTAATGTAAAACAAGACTCGTTTACGGTAGTAAAATATCCAAGTCGCAGGAGAACAAATAGGCTATTATATTGTTCTCAGACAAAAATGAATTGCTAAATGAAAGAACAGAAACTATGTCGAAGTTAATTAATTAATTAACTAATTAATATATATATATATTAGTTAACTAATTAATATATATATATATATATAAAATCATAATTTTAATACAACTACATCTTAACTGAAATTAACAGTTCAGGGGTTTAAGTCAATTGTGAGTGTTAGTAAATTCATCTGTCATGAACTGAATAAGACTTTTAAGTGTAAATTACATTTTGTTATAGAATTTTAAATCTATTTTTATGTCTGCAGTTAAAGATGGATTCATTCTTTCAGGTCAATAGTTCACTGAGATCTTTATATTTGATTATTGCAATTTTTCCTCAAAGCATAGATTGCATCTGTCTCTGAAGTTTTTGGGAGTTTGTGCATGTCCGATGATTTTCCATTTAATTTGTCGGGTGAATCTTCCGTCTTTTAGTTTCCAATAATGTTTTGATAGAGCAGTTTTATGTTTCAAGGAAGCGTTGGAAAAGAAATGTCAGTGATTGTAGAATCTTTATTTCCTACTTCCTGCGGATATCCCGATGTATGTCTTTTTCCTGTTTGGGATATCTTCGTGAAAAATAGTAGCTTCATATATTGGTTTATTGGAATTGCATTTGCCTACAAAGGGGCAACTAGTTCTGTTATTACATTTACACGGGTGTTTATATTCTTGTGCCTAAATCTTTATTGTCCATTTGGGCAGCAATCACTATTTTATACATGTTTTGCTAAACATGACTATCATGTTACTGCGATGGATCATTTTATTTAATTTTTCTTACGTTTGTATAAGTGTTTTTTTCTAATGAAAAGTGGATAAAAACTGTCCAGAAGTTTTGCATATGCGAGCAGTTTCGAGTATTCTTTTAACCATCATTGAGAACAACTTTTATTTTTAAATGAATGAGTAGGTTTTTACGTATGTCGATTGTTGTCGAGCCCTTAGCTGTCTGTGAAAGTGTGAAAGAATTTTCGGCACTCCACGCCCTAGTCAGGTTGATGAACCTGACGAGGGCGTAGAGCGCTGAAAATTCCTTCACAACTTCACTGACAGGTAAGGGCTCGACAACAATCGACAAATAACAAAATGATTCAACAATGCTGTTCAAAAGGAATATATATATATATATATATGCTATTTTAAAAACAAGGAATTTATTGATAGCCCCTAAGGCCCTTTCGTCTAACATCTCATCAGGAGAAAATCGTTGGAATTATAAATAAAATTCTTTTCTTTTGTTTGATTAATAATTCCAACGATTTGCTCGTGATGAGATGTTGGACGAAAGGGCCTTAGGGAGTGTCAATAAATTCCTTGTTTTTAAAATACTATACAAATTTTGTACCTCCAAACATTTGTTCATATATATATATATATATATATCAGATTAAATAAATTGCAAAGAATACGTTTGCTTATTTTTAATAAAATCCGTTCATACTCAGGAATAATCTTTTGCGTATTACAATCAAAAGATGTCAGAAATAAGGTGTAACGTTGACAGATGTTATTATCTTTCATTTCTTGAGGTACGCAAGTACTTTCAACCTATTTCCGAGGTCATCTTCAGGGGTGTGAGTTATGGTAACAAATGTAACCGGAAAACTTATATTAAATTAAAAAAATTAAGAAAAGAATGAAAATAACATCTGTTAACGTTACAGCGCATTTCTGACATCCTTTGATTGTAATAGGAGGCAGATTATTAGTGAGTATGAACGGATTTTATTAAAAATAATCAAACATATTGTTTGCAATTTATTTAATCTTACATGTTTAAAAGAAAATTTGATGCCTAAATACACACGCACACACACACACACACACACACACACACACACACACACATATATATATATATATATATATATATATTGTCTACTAAAAAAGCAAAGTTTTTCTTGAAAACCAGGAGCCTGATATTATAGCCCAAAGGTAGAAAATCGTAAACGCCTGACGAGGATCCTTAAATTATCAATGCGTAATTATTCTCTTTATTCCCACACACACTCTCACACACACACACACACACACCGACTTGGCGGCTCGACTACAGCCACTTCCCAACTGACGAGATGTGGCCTCCCTTTGTCTGTTCTATAAATACTTTCTTGTCTTCTGCTCCAACGAACTTAAGTCACTGGTGCCTCCTCAACCAGATGCTTACTCGTGCAACCAGATTGGCAACTGGGTCCCAACCATTCACAGTTAGATTAACCAAATGCAGACGACAATTCTACTCCTGCAGCTTCTTCTCTCGCACTTCCCGCCTGTGGAACTCGCTTCCATATTCTTGCTTTCCTGACGGCTACAACCTCCAGGAATTTTAATGCAATGTCAATACTCATCTATTAACCACTTGACTCTAGTTCTTTCACCACCCCGTATATCCTTTTCTTTCTCTCCACCTTTGCAACTGTCATCACACCTGTATTCCCATCCTCTCTTGCTCCTTTCTAATTGGTTCGTCTTCCTCTTCACTCTCTTCTAATTAATCTTTTTACACTTATGTAGCCTCTGCACATCAGTAGCATTACCGCCTTTCTCGGGGTTGATACGATTAATATATATATATATACATATATATATACATATATATATATATATATATGTATATATATATATATATATATATATATGACAAAATTGAAAAAGTCTATTTGTGACGCGTTTTGTTCTTCAGAATTTCATCGCCCTAAATTAGTTATGTTGGTGCGACTCCACATGTCTTCTACTTTTTCTTTTTCATTCCTCCACTTTTGTTCGCAAGAATCATACACTGTGTTAATAGACAAGCTGTCAGAAATAGTGAAATGTTGTAAGAGCTAATGTGTAAATTTACTGACGATGACCTTGCGGTCAAGACACTCTCTAAACATTGACGTCGTACCGAATTGTTTCCTCCTTTGATCAGAGTAGGAATTTTTATGCCAAAATTGTGGTCAATCTCATTACAATGTTCACGTAAGCTGTTATTTAGATTCCTTGACGTTTCTCATGTGTATTTCTCTGACGATTATTACAGGCGATGGGGTAAATTCCTCCTTCAGGTATAAATTGATACATCCCGAAAAGGAATAAAATAAGCAGTTGAAGAACGGAACTCCACACCAGGAATAAGAAATACAGATTTATTGTACTAAGGTACAGTTAACAATAATACACATATAGGCAATCCACGGGTTGGAGAAGAATCGACTATCGAATATTGAATGCTTTCGCCTAAGCCTTTTTTCCCTCGTCGTACCGCTCGTTACCGTCTTTTATAAAGTAGAGCGTTCTATTCTCAGGGATGGCAGGGTGTTCCACTGTAACATAAACTTATTGTTTTACTGTTTGGAATGAATTAGTAACACATTTTGTGTTGAGTTTAAACAGATTCTTTTTGACAGTAGATGTGATACAGTGACTTGGTTGGATAATGCATTTTTTGACTCATTAGGTTTATCATGAAGAGCGGATTTTTGTTTTGCTTTTTGTTTCGCATTAAATATATAATAATTAAGTTACATGAGACGTTTGAATTGTTTTCAAAGCATTTTTACTCTTCGTGTAAATGATGCGGGTTGGATATTTTCAGCGCATTTAAGTACCAATGATTATCCCCAGCCTTTGAGATTTCTCTCGCACAATTGACTCAGTCGATTAAAAACTTAATTGGGCGATTAAAGTTTATTGCTTTACTCGCCTGCGATCGATTAAAAATCTTCAAATATAGAAAAATGAAATTTGATTCCTTTTTCAACCCAAAAGCATGTCTTTGAAGATTCACAAGTTACTTAGAATGACCTACAATGGCATTATTGAACTCTTGTCTTTTATCGTCCCGGTCAGTGTACACATTTGTTTAATTAATGCTTCCAGAGTGGAGCCAAAATATCTCTGTCACCCAGATTAAAGACGCTCACAGTGTTTTAGAAATTCATTTGGAAAAATATTATCCTATATTTCCTCCCCGCTTACGAAAAGTAAAAACGAACATTTGAAAGAAAAAAATACGCATACTTCTTTCAACCACGCACCGAAAAACAAATTATACAAGTAAGTAATTTATTTATAGAAAATCGTTGAGAAAATCAGATGTATTACTTTTTTATCATCTATGAAATGGAGGTTGTAGTCAAACAGAAGAAAGAAACTACGAATTTAGGTACCTCCACTTAATTGCCAAAAAGAAAAACAAACATCATATCATGATGTTAAAAGAGCAAAGTTTTATCACCAAAATATTTATGCTATTATTAAGGTCGAGTAAAAATTTTGGGGCGAGTAAATTTTCCCTCGCTCTCGAACGAAAGAAAGAAAGAAAGAAAGAAAGAAAGAAAGAAGGAAATAAAAAAGAAAGAATCGTAGAATTTTTATAATCATATAGCTCTAAGCAAGGCATTTTACTGCCACTGTTGTGCAGGGGTTTACATAGGAGGAAAGTTATGAGAAAGAGTGACAGGTTATAGGGTGTGTCAGGAAGTGGGTAAGAGAAGAATGAGAATACTGATGAGAGTGGAGTGGGCGGGGAAAGGAGCATGAGTGAGAGGATGCAAGTCACTGAAATAGGAGATGACTATTGACTTTACATTTAGATTCGTGGAGATTTTAGCTGTCGAGGGAGCAAGTAAATGGAAGGGAATTCCACAGGCGGGAAGTTTGCGCGCGCTCGCGTGTGTTCACTCGCGTGTGGGATGCCATTCAAAGCATGCCCTAGTACAATCAATGTAAAAGGATTCTACAGTATCTAATCTAGAGTAATTGTAGTTTGTGTTAGTTTTGTAAATTTTCAGTAGGGGAACTTTTTTTGTGTTTTTCCTAATCTCATATACAGGGAATGTTGTTGACATTTCTCTTTGTAACCGATGGTCGCTACCTGTTCATACACTCTATTCGTATCTATCAACGCCCAGTCATGATTTATTAAAAGCTTTTCGCATGATAACGCCCGAAGAGGAAGTTTTTAAAAGCCGAAAAATAAATAAATAAAAGCATTATGGTTGATGCAGATTAACTTTTTAATTATTTATTCATTTTGTCATTACCGATTTAAAAACATAAACTTGTATCATTACGTGTCTTGATATTCCGGATTTTTAAGCTATTACTGATCGATACCAATAGACTATCATTGAATAAATATATTCCCATCTGAATACATTGTCTACAGCTTACGTAATACTTCTTGTATGTTGCATTAACTTAAATACTTTTTAGGCAGTTACCTTGCGTTTTTATCGATTAAAAATTCGAATGAACAGAAAAATATTTCTGTTGAATGTATGTCGTATCTATTAGAGATAAAAATCGTCTAACGACCAACTTTCGATAAACCTTGGAATATACCACATGCTGCTTTCAGTTAGTGGCCACGTACAACTTTACATTGCATTTTGACTCATGAAATCAGAGTAAAATGTAACAGTTGAAGTAATCGCGCGAAACAGAAAAGAACGGCAAATCATAAACGTTTTGATTTTTTTTTTTAATCATTTCACCCCGGGCAAGGCGTAAATGCCACTGATGTGCGGGGGGCTACATAAATGAAAGAAAATTAATTAGAAGAGGGAGAAGAGGATTACAAACCAATTAGAAAGAAGCAATAGAAAGATGAAAATGCAGGTGTAATAACGGTTGCAAGGGGAGAAAGAAAGGGAAGGATATACGGGGTTGGGGAAGGGCTAGAGCCCAGTGGTTAGTAGATGAGTATTGACATTGCATTTAAATTTCTGGAGGTTGTAGCCGTCAGGAAAGAAAGAATATGGGAGCGAGTTCCACAGGAGGGAAGTGCGAGAGAAGAAGCTGCAGGAGTAGAATTGTCGTCTGCATTTGGCTAACATAACTGTAAATGGGTGGGACCCAGTTGCACGAGTAAACACCTGTTAAGGAGCCACCAGTGACTTAAGTTCGTCCGAGCAGAAGCCGTGAAAGTACTTATAGAACAAAGGGAGGCTACATTTCGTCGGTGGGGAAGTGGCTGTAGTCGAGCTGCCAAGTCAGCACCTATCACGTTACTAACTCTCCTTTGGAGCCTGTCGAGAACACTGAGGTGAGCGGCAGGGACGCCTGGCCATAAATGGCAGCAGTACTCCATGCACGGTCAAATGGTAGACTTGTATATATGCAAGATGGATTCAGGCTGAAAAAGCATCCTGGATAGACACAGTGACCCAATCTTCTTAGCAGTGTATTTAGTTATGGATTCGATGTAGCGGTTCCATTTGAGATCAGAAGAGAGGGTAAAGCCGAGGAGGCGCAGTGTATTGAACTCAAGGAGAATCGTTTGGTCTATGTTTATGGGAGGCAGGAGAGGTTGCCTGTGATGGTTGACAGACAACAGCTTGGTCTTGGACGCATTGAAATTGACAAGCCACTTCTTGCCCCAATTCACGACAGAGTGTAGATCCCATTCAAGGTCAGCAACGAGATTTTTTGGAAATATAGAATATTGCAGGATTTGAGGCGTACAAAGCGGGTGTCGTTGTTATTAGCAAAATAAATAAAATCAGAAAACTGGACTCACATATTTGATGACGTTAGTTCTGTTCGAATTTAGGCAATTCTCTGTAACCGTGTGAAATATATTTACTAGGGGTGGGGCTTTGCTGATAAGAAAATAAGATTTTAAAACTCACGTTAGAAACTGCTAAAGAAATCTGAAGCTAATGGCGTAACTATCGACTATTTTTTATCACTTCTCCTTAACATTTATTTCAGAGATCTTGTCTAGAGCTAGAATACGATAAAACATGGAAATATCAATTGAAGGCGACTCCGAGCAAATTCTTGATGCAACATGCAAGGATCCATCTCAAAAGATTCAGTCAGTTAAGTGCCATCCGTGATACAGACTCGAAAGAGACATGACTGACTGGGCTGAAGATTATCCTGCAGTAGGTTGCCATTGCTTTCTGCGGTAGACTGGTTACCAGCCAAGACTATAGAACCCAATTCGTCCTGCCATTTAACTCATAGCCGGAGGGAGAAGAGATAGATTATATTACATTATATTAAGTATAACTTGTGGGGGATCAATTTATTACTTCATGACAATAGAAAAGCGATCCCCAACTTTATGCCCAGTAAAAGTTTTACTTATGTTTCCAACTGTTATATTCATTCAGTCAGTTAAGTGCCATAGGTGATAGACGCTTTAGGCGATCATGTCTCAAAAGAGACATAATTGACTGGGTAGAAGATTATCCTGCAGTAGGTTGCCAAGACTATAGAACCCAATCTGTCTTTTTATTTACCCCATAACGGGAGGGAAGAGACGGATTAATACCTTTCCCAAGGATATATATATATATATATATATATATATATATATATATATATATATCCGAGTGAATAAGGAACGAATAAATTTTTTATACAACGTCCAAAACATTAATTTAAAACAGTGCTCGATATATAATATATATAGAGCTGTGAATATTTATTATAAATTATATTTTAGAACATGTACAAAATTTTATATATCCACTACAAATCGTACATTTGTTTCGACATTGAAACTATAATGTCTCCTCAAGTGGTGTGCACAGGAATGGCTTTCTATTAAAATCCTTTGTAAATTAAAGATGGAAGCTGATGATGGTTTGCCTGAAATAGACCTAAACTTCCGATTCACCATGAAATAACGTGTCAGCCCTAATTTTTCTTATATATATATCGTGCTGAATTATGATGTTTAGCGCCAAGATTGTTGCAAGAAATTCAACTGGAATTCGAACTCGGTACCCCGATCTCTCGTTCCGAGTCGATATCCACTGCACCACAGAGTCTGAAAATCTGGATAGACAATCCATATTATAAGGATTCGATTTCACTATGTTTGTTACGACTAAATTACAAAAATGACAGATCCTGGCTCTTTATTTTTTGTGTAATAATGTCAAAATAAGCACAGCAAACAAAACAATTTCAAGTCTAATGGAATATCAATATAAACTGATAAAATATCTGTCTAAGGGAGATAACCCCAGATCTATTAACTGCTAATAGCTGAGTCGGATTTCTTGGTTTGTCTTCACTCGTTTCATTCAATCAAGATAGCACAAAAGTGGCAATACATTAACAATAATTAATGATAATTATGTTTGGTCATAATAGGCACTTGAAAATGACTATAATGCATTTAATATATAGGATTAAACTGTCATTGAAATGAAAACTTCAAAAGTAGCATTTAAATGCCATTTTTGAAATAGTTTTCAATATCAAATTGTACAAGTAAGAAACGGGCGGGGAGAAAAGCCTCCCTCAATGCTTAAATGTTTATTTTTTCCTGATTCAATTTTTTTGTTGCATACGGTTTTTTTCCCTTTTAGAATGAATGTAAAAAGGGCCTTTCAAATGAGGATGAAGACCATCTCATATCATTTGATCCCCAACTCTTGTTATAACTGTTTAACATTTAAAAATATATTAATACTAATATTTTGATTACTGTATATCAGTTGATAACTTGGAATTTATTGCTTAGATGAATTCCATGGCATTAGATAAGAAAAATATTTCTTTGGACAAAACTTTGATAGAGAATATTCCTAGAAGGAGTTTTTCAGAAAATAGTTGTTTTTTAAACCATGAGAGGACTTTAGTTTTTCCTGGTAATTGATATTTTATCGATTTATCGATTCATTAAATTTCCTGTTGTGATATACATAGACATTCAAGTGATAGGATATTGTATCAATAAGCCGGGAAGTGTGTGACAGAAAATGAAGGTTAGAGGTTTCCTAAAGGTGACGTCTACAAGATGTGAATTTAATAGTCAAGTTGACAAGCAGGTCTATTTTAATCACTGAAGAAATGGGCATGCGCAGAAAACGTGACAAAAAATCATGAACGTCGCTTGCATAACTTTATAATGGTTTGTTCATTTGGAAAATATTTTGTCTCTTTTTTTTCTGAAATCAAATCGATTGTCTTAATAGATTATTAAATATTTACCAAAAATAAATTGCAAAATCAGTTTTAGCCAGAAGCAGAAATAAAAGTGATTTTTTTATTATTTCCGTATATTTTATCTGTTTTGCTTCCTATCTTAATATGTCATCAAAATATTGTTTCACTTTCTTCTTTTTCTTTCGTTGCTTTTCTCTTCATCTCCCTCCCTCACTTATTTTAATTTTCTTCTTTACTTTCTCTCTCTTTCATCCACCTGTTCTTTTTTATCTTTGTTTTTCCTCTTCCTTCTATTTCTCTATCGTCTTTCTTTTTTCTTTCATTTTCTTTCTCTTTCAATTTTTTCTATTGTTTCTCCTCTTCTTCCTCCTCTCTTTTTACACTTATTTTTCTTTTCATTCACTTTCTTCTCAATTTTATGATTTTCTTCTTTCTTTCCTTCGTTTTAGCCTCTGTCTTTCTTCTTTTTTCCTTTTCTTTTCCCCATTTCTCATCTTACTTTTAAAATTTTTTTCCCTCTTTCTTGTTGTTGTTGCTCTTTTTCTTCCTCCTCGACCACCTCCTCTTCGATCACCTCCTCCTCGGCTACCTCATCTTCGGCCACCTCCTCCTCGGCCATCAACTTCTCGACCACCTCCTCCTCGACCACCTCCTCCTCGACCACCTCCTCCCCTTCTTGTTCGTCTTTTTGTGTAAACGCACCCATTTTAATTTTTCCCTTTTGTATTGAAATAAACGTATTTTTAATCCTTATCCGAAAGGTGATTTACAAATAACTTTATAAAATCAAGTAATAAACATAAAGTCATTTGATACTAATTCCTATTCAAATTGAAACACGATTTCTTTAAATTTGGAGATTAATGATTTTCATTTTTTTTTTCTTCAAAATCAATCGGATCTTTTCATTCTTATAAACTGTATTTGTTTAATTTAATATTTAGAAGATTTCAGCATTTTAGAGATTTGACTTTGTGTTTGTCATTAAAATCAAATGTTTGAATGTGATTTGATGAACAGAAACTCAAATCTCGAAGGTGTTAGTTTGCCAAACGCTTATAAAGAGACGCTATCTTCCCTTGTTTTTGCCATCATGAAGATAATGGAACAAGTGAAGTACTTGCTTGTCTGTGTGCATATGCATCTATATGTATGTATATGCTCGCATGTACACATTGCCATGCATGTTTATATCAGTTTATACATGTGTAGCCAAAACTATGCGATGAACACATCGTCCTTCAATTCAAAATCATGAAAACATTTTGATAAACTCTGAAATGGGTTGAAACGGCTAAGATGCCGACAGGAATTCCAAACATATTCAAATATAATTCGGTTTATAATGATATTCAGCAATAATGTTATCAAATATAATGAGATTTATTGACGATAGTCGATATAATTCGATAATGTTTCTTTGCAACAATTAGTTTCAGTCTGGTTGATAATTTGCAGAACCAAGTTGATAATATGTTTAAAATATTAGCAACGCTTGTAAAAAAAGTTATTGAAATTATTACGGAGTCGCCACCTGGGTGCCCCGTGATTGGATGGAAAAACAACCAACCACGGGCTACCTTTTTAGATTTTCAACAAACTCCCCACATGAGCGGGTTTTAAAAACTTCCTTCCTCTTTTGCTTTTTGGTACCTTACAGACAAGACGTCCCCGTCTGCACTCTTTCATCTAGACCCAGGATACGTGAGGGGATTAGACAGCAACTGAAGCACAGAAGCCATGGCTCTACTTCTTCAACCCTGCCATAACGAGACAGGAAATATAAACTGTTAAAAGGACGCTTCTTTCAGATAAGTTCCGCAAACCCGACTGTTTGCAAGAGACTATCCTTTTTTCTTTTTCTCTCTTTTCCTGTAAATACAAGTTTGGATAACATTTTCATCTGTGTTTGTGTTCCTTTCTTCTCGCCGGCGTCACGATATTGTCACAAATTAAAATTGGGAAATTCCCTATAAAGTTTGTATTTTTAAACAAAGAGAATTTAACAAATTTGTCGTGAAATCGAATTTCGGTTGTAAGGTTTTCGTGTAAAAGTTACGCTTAGTCAGGATTTTTTTATTTCAACTTTTTCCGCTTTTAGACATTGAATAAGGCACACTGACAATTCTATATAAGTACGTCTTTCTCTCTGAGTATAATCTATTCTATTTTATAATCGCAGGAAGAGATGATCTATTTTTTCATGTGAGTTCATGTTGAAGGCATAAAACATAAAAAGAGATCCATCATGAAAAATTGATTTTTCTCATTCTGTTGGTCACAAGTAACCGCCAAACATATTTCGATTTCTTCTTTTACACCTTCCTCATCATATTAAACTTTTGATCTATCCTTACATATTAGAGATTGTAATTTTCATGATTGATATTATTGAGTGTTGGCTTCTTTTTTTTTATAATTAATAATTCTTCTATTATTTTTACCTTATTTTTATCTGTGAATGTAGTAATTATATTTTTACTAGCAGTATAACCCGGCGTTGCTCGGGTGTAATAAAAGCTTTAAAACTAATCCATGGTCCTGGAGCTCAGACTCTTTGGACGTTGGCACGAAAGACTAAAAAGCAATAGTTGTTTCCAGTTAAAACGAAACCGTAGACTGAAAGAAAAATGAATGGATGTAAGTCAAATTTTGATTTCCTCGTATCGATATCAAATAAGTTTTTTTGTCGTAAACTGAATTTTGAAGGCTAAATAAGTCCTTTGAGTAAATAGTATCATGGCTGAGACTAAGAACTACAATAGAGCCAAACCCGAAGCAAAAACTAAAATAAAAGGGCTGAAAAAAAATACAGACATACAAGCAGATAAACAGACACACGCACAAACATCTTGCCTTTTATATATATATATATTATTGATTTTCTGCACTATTGTAAGAACTGCAACCTTGAAACTTCTGAATATCGTTTCTTATGTCTTTGTCTATGAGTGTATGAAATTTGATTAAAATCGGACCACTTCTTCTATAACCCGATTTTTTCGATTACCGATTTTCGATATTTATCGGGTGTACCTCGATACAAAACTTAGCTAAGAACACTCGCAGACGCTTATAGTACAACTGTGTAAATTTTCAAGAAAATCGGTTCAGCCATTTCGGAGTCTATAGGTAACGGATACACACATACAAACACACACACATACACATACATACAGACAAAGTTCCATTTATAAATAAGTTTAGATTATCAACAAGTATGCTGCGGATGAAGTTTGGTAGGATTTCGTGTGTATTTATATGAAACTTAATTGAAAATGCCAACGCTCAATAATATCAAATTTGAACACGGTGTACTGACCGTGTTTGGGAAAAATTAAAAATACCTATAGCTTTAGATACATGTATAAAAAATCCATACAATCAGTTAGAAGTAAAAATCATCATTGATAATGTCTAAAAGTATATCCGAAAACGCTCGAACGTACAAAACATATGAACAATTTCTAAATAATTCCCGTCCATAAAAGAATAAACGGTAAATGTTCGTTTTAATTCCCTTCGTTTTTCCCCTTCAAATTTATCCAAAATAACATTATCTCTGTGCAAATGTATATGCTGAACTCAAATCAACTGTTAGTTATTGAAGAAATTTACTTTTTTTTTATCTAAATGTCCATAAAAAAAAAATGTAAAGTCATGTAAAACTTTCATTCCCATGGTAATGAACGAAATTAAACTTAGAAGGTCACCCTTAAATGCCTATATCTATTAGATTGATGAAACATGGTTGGTTGATTAGAAAGTAATTACATAATTAAGTAGCTATTGAATATAGACAGATAACTAATAAATGTGGATGGTGTGGGTATTGCATTCAACACTGACGGCATTTTCAGACAGATTTCAAATATGGTCTGATGATCACATTGAAAAGCGAAACTCGCTGTCACCATGGAGTGTTGATTCATATGTCCACACTATTTACATTAATAAACGTTCTCAAATATTGAACCCTATCTATATCTATAAAAGTGACGAGGGTGGACGTTGTGTAAGTATTTGTTTGATAGATTTGACTTAGCGTCTGCTTTTTGCAGTCTAGCTCGACGGGAGTTACGCTCAGAAGGAGATCAAAATTTTAGAATGCTAACCACACATTGAAATTTTCAGAAATCCAAAATTAGGGGTAGGAAAATATATATTATCACTCCACAAAGTCAAGGATCAGTTTATGTATTGGTTATAATATAGAATCGATCACCCCACTTTATATTATCTATATCTATATATGTTTCCCCTCCCCCTTCCACCCTAATCCAATAGAGACATTCTACATATATATCTATATCTATAAAAGTGAATAGGGTGGACGTTGTGTAAGTATTTGCTATTTAAATTTATCATATGTTTTTTTTTCATTTTTATTAGTCCTTAAACCACCCGAGTGAAACCGGGCTAAACTGCTAGTTCCTTTATAAATGGAACAGTTCTAAACAAATATCCATATCTATATCTATCTCTCTTTACGTCTGCAGTTGTTCATTTACTCAGATTTTGTGTAGCATATTTTAGAATGATAAAATTCCAGCAGCGGCTTTGAAAGAGAAACCCTGTCAAAAGATAGGATTTCAATTATTTGCAATTTGATGTTCGTGTGTTTCCTTAGCTGCCATCTTCTAATCCGATAGGCAAGTTTTTCGCAATCAGGCGAATACGAAATCATACACTCGTCAGAAATGGGAGGATTTAGAATAAAAATATAAGCCTTACTTTTTGATACGTACGGTGGAGATAACGTCCTATCATATTGCATCCTCTAGCGTAGTTTGATCATTTCTATCTATCTATCTATCTATCTATCTATCTATCTATCTATCTATCTATTTTTCACACTTTGTTCATATCAATCTATCTATATATTTTTCACACTTTGTTCATATCTATCTATCTATCTATCTATCTATCTATCTATCTATCTATCTATCTATCTATCTTTATCTTTCACACTTTGTTCATATCAATCTATCTATTTTTCACACTTTGTTCATATCAATCTATCTATCTATCTATTTTTCACACTTTGTTCATATCTATCTATCTATCTATCTATCTATTTTTCACACTTTGTTCATATCAATCTATCTATCTATTTTTCACACTTTGTTCATATATCTATCTATCTATCTATCTATCTATCTATATCTATCTATCTATCTATCTATCTTTATCTTTATTCATACTTTGTTCATATCTATCTATCTATCTATCTATCTATCTATCTATCTATCTATTTTTCATTTTTCACACTTTGTTCATATCTATCTATCTATCTATCTATCTATCTATCTATCTATTTTTCACACTTTGTTCATATCTATCTATCTATCTATCTATCTATCTATCTATCTATCTATCTATTTTTCACTTTGTTCATATCTATCTATCTATCTATCTATCTATCTATCTATTTTTCACACTTTGTTAATATCTATCTATCTATCTATCTATCTATCTATCTATCTATTTTTCACACTTTGTTCATATCTATCTATCTATCTATCTATCTATCTATCTATCTATCTATCTATCTATTTTTCACACTTTGTTCATATCAATCTATCTATCTATCTATTTTTCACTTTGTTCACTATCTATATCTATCTATCTATCTATCTATCTATCTATCTATCTATCTATTTTTCACACTTTGTTGGTATCTATCTATCTATCTATCTATCTATCTATCTATCTATCTATCTAATCAAAGTTTTTCATATGTATGTATGTATGTATGGATGGATGGATCTCAGTAGCTTAACATATACTAGTATATGAATACGTAACCATTCACCTGTTCAAAAAAAATATATATATATATATGTGTGTGTGTGTGTGTGTGTGTGTGTGTGTGTGTGTGTGTCTTGCATGCGAGCATTCCACTCATGGCCGTATGCGCTCATTTACATATATGTATCTAATGAGATGAGACTTGGGCAAATTTTTACATTCTCAGCTTATCCGACTCTATCATCTGTAGTTTCTGCGCTTGCCTTATTTATTTCTCTTTTTTTGTCTTTTCCATTTCAAACGGATCGTTTTCTTTTTTTTTTTACAGTAGCTTCGTTTACAACTGTCACCCGTGTGAAACTCAGCCATTGTAATATTTGCTCCATGGACACAGTAAACCCCAAAGAGAAAGCATTGGCGACATAGCCATAATTTTTTGTTTTTTTTGTTTTTGTTTTTCACATTTTTTTTTTATCTGAATATCACACCAGAGCATCGAAGACATGTTTCTTTTCTTTGGTTATTGTACACTCTCACTTGGATGGAAATTCTGCCTGATGATTAAAGAAATCTCGAATCACAGTGGACATTTCGAACCGGTTTATCTGCCAACCTAGAGTAACTCGAATTGGCTGATGTTAATGAAACAATTGTAGAATTATTATTATTATTATTATTATTGATGAAAACAGATGAAAATCAAAATCGGGATCATCTATTAATAAACCATTTTGAAGATACTTTTCATTTCGTTCTCTCATATACAATAGATTGCCACTAATTCAACAATTGCTTCATGTTTGGCAATCGTTTAATAACAACAACAACAACAACAACAACAACAATAATAATAATAATAATAATAATAATAATAATGAGAAGAAGAAGAAGAAGAAGAAGAAGAAGAAGAAGAAGAAGAAATGTGGAAACTGAAAACAAGAGTCGTGCCAGTGATAGTAGGTGCACTTAGAATGATAAAAAAATGGAACAAAGCAACACATTGAAAGAATCCCTGGAAACCCCTGCTTAAAAGATATACAAAAAATTGTCTTGTTAAGTACAGCCCACAAACTAAGGAGAACTTTGTCTATGTAACGCTAGGGATGATAGGGGAGATAGAAAAAAAATGAAATGGAGCCATAACAACACGCCAAGACCTGCGTTATGTTTTCCCGCAGACTTGGTTGGTAGTGCGACCATAGCAGAAATCGAAATATGATGAAAAATGACAACATAATAATAATAATACATCTGTAGTAGTAAAAACATTCTTGGAAGAGTTTTGAATAATCCCACTTAAAATTGAAGAATATAAGCTGAGAATATCGATATAACAGTGTCATTAATATTAGCGGGACTACTGGATTATTGTGAAATATTGTTAATTGATCTTCAACGAAAGCCACAAGTGTGAAATCTTAACAAGTTATTTGTCTATATTTCTGAGATGAGGTAGTATTTACAGCATTTACATTATTTGGAATATTTTCTCATCTTTGTTGCCATTTATACGACGTTTCGGCCGTTGTACGCTCCGGTCTTCTTCTGGTGCTAGAAATTTCGAACCGAACCCTTTATTACGATCACTGGGGTATATGAACTTGCGTTTTTGATAGTCATGAGTTATCTCCCTCTAACTCTACAAGTTATTTGTTCACCACTGCTGTAGTCTGCTATTGAACTCACAACTCTAAGAGTCAAGTCAGGAACTAACTAACGTCGTTTTATCAAAACTTTTTCAGCGATGGAAAGAAAACGGACAGATAGAACTAGAGCCTTTTGAATTTTGTTTGGGTCGATTCTCATTGGTCAGTCATGTATCACGTGCATTTAAATCTTAGATAATTATATATGTAAGTTTGTAGAAATTCTAGTATATATAAGCAAGAAAAACATTAGAATTTCCTCTATTAGACAAACACACCTACACAATTACGAATACAAATCACCATCCGACACTAACTAAAATCTACAAGAATCTTTAAAAACTTGTATGAGCCTCCAAGGCGGTTTTAACAACTTCCTCTTAGCTTAGAATAGTACTGCTTCATATGGCTCGGTGTTATTAAAAATGCTGTAAAGAATTAAAGTTTGTGAATTTAAACACAGTACTAGACGAGTAACGACGTCTCATCAATTTACAGTTGGCTAGACGTAACCGTAAGTTGTATGCAGGAGTTTCTTTCCGGCTTCATGCTTTCTAACTAGAATGTAAATACAACGTCAATCTATTTTGTTGGATTTATAAGTCGGTAAAAGAGGTTATTAAAAAATCATCTTTTTGGACTTTGATTGTTAAGAAAATTTGTCTGCCGGTTCAAATTTGTATGTTTTTTGGCTTAAATTCAATTTATCTGTAATAATTTTAGCTTCCTTGATAATATTTTCAATATAAGAATCCGGGATATTTTTATAAGATTTTGTGATTTCCTCATTTATCTTTTTTTCATATTCCTTTGGGTCTATTTTATAAATGTTGTTGGATGTGCCTCCTTTAATAAGGACATTTTGTATTTCATTATTATTTTTTTACTTTAGTGTTTAATAATTTTTACAAGTTGTTTATTTTTAAAAATTTTATTTCGTCTAATTATAGTTATAGCTTTACTAGTAATTTACAAAATTTCATAAAGAAGCAAAACGCCAGAAATTTAAAGAGCATTGTACAAAACAAGATCTTTAATATAGAATGTAACTGCAGGGACAAAAATAAATGCTCACTTCAAGGATTTTGTAACACAAAAGAAGTCTTTTACAAAGCAAAAGTACATGACTTAAATGGTCAAAACAAAACATATTTGTAATCAACCAAAGACACTTTTAAAACCAGATGGTTCAATCACAAGTCTACATTTAAAATAGAAAATTTTTAAAATTGTACAAAATTGGCTAAAAATGTGGAAATTGAATTAAAATTATGGAAAAGACCCAGACATAAGATGGAATATAGTGAAAATAGCAAAGCCTTAACAATGGCAAAATATGTAAACTGTGCCAGAAAGAAAAGTCAGTTAGTTATGTTATTCCCAAACAAAAATGAATTATTGAATGAAAGAACAGAAATTATGACTAAATGTAATCATACCATAAAATACTTATTAGGTTCATACAATCATGAATGAAAAAGTTATAATTTCTTCTAGTTTTGAAAAATGCGCATTCAAAAAATCCCCGTTACATGAGTGATCTTAAAAAACGGTAAAATCAATTATTGCAAATCGCCTGAAGACACACATGGTAGAAACCTAGGTCCCGTAATAATTCGTTTACAAATGATATATATATATATATATATATATATATATATACTGTTGAGTTATGATAATGTTTAGCACCAAGAGTGTTGCCTTTAGTAGTCTTTTAATCGTAAAGTGCGCGATAGATGGAGATAGAGCCTTGATAGTTTTAGTTGAAATAATTTGTCATTTTAACTGAGCAGGTTTATTCCGACTTCGAAGTTTCATGAGGACACCGCTATGGAGCCTTTACTCATCGGGCTGGGTTTAAAGTGACAAATTCTTTGCACTAACTTATATCTGGATCTGGATCTGGATAAGGTTTCTTTTCACACTCGTTTGAAGACCCCCCCCCACATCGGTGTCCGCCATTTCAGTGGATTTGTCGTACACGACATGCTTGGCAATGCGGGTTGGCGAAGACCATTTAAACCATAACTGGTTTGCTTGTGTAGGTAAACATTGGCTTATAGGATCTCTTTCGCCCTTTGACAGGCCTTGTTTTTGGTCTAGCAGGGTGCCTACACTTCTCACCGAGCTTGCAGTCAGCGGAGGTGCCGGTTTAGTCGCCGACCAGCCTACCCATGGCAGGAAGTACTGGGTAACGTGGTACCAGTAGCATACATAGTTTATATATATATATATATAAACAGCGAGGATAATCCAACAAAATCAACTTAATATAAAATATTAAGTGTTATATCTATATAGAGAGCTCAATGGATGTTTTCCTTTATATATATATATATATATATATATATATATATATATATATAGAGAGAGAGAGAGAGAGAGAGAGTCAGTCAGACAGATTGACAGAGACAGAGGGATAGAGATGAAAAGTAGATATTTAGATTATTGAGAGAGGAAACACTTTTAAAGATACAAATGAGCCGAGAACCAAATATAAAAAAAAATTAAAATCTTTCAGTTGAAGTATGCGACTATGTGGTCATGATAATGTCAAATATAAAAGAGAAATTATATTTTATCTCCGAATGTTGAAAGCAGCAGTTTCTTTAAAGCTGAATTAAATAAAGAAGGAACCGTTGAAGAACGCCAGAAAATAATACAAAATCAGCTGAAAACTCCTCCAAAAATAGAAAACAAGTAAAATAATAAATACATTACCAACAGCCAAGCAATGATATTCGCTGGATAAAAAGTGCTGTCCATTACAAATGTCAAAAGTAAAAACTAAAAATTAGAAAAATTAGCGAATATATAAGACATAGACAAAAGGAATTGGCGATGACGAGGAAATATTTGCGAAGAGAACATTTGAATAATGTAACTCGATACCTATTAATGATGTCACACAATATCACAACCAATTATATTAAACAGAAATTATCTAAACAGAAAGTAGCAACTGTAGATAATGTTGGTTGGTTTGGTTTTATGGCAAATCAACCTCGGCGGGTCATTTATTGCCAAATAAACTTTATTTATTTATTGCTGGTAATACTTTTTTCTTTCAACAATTTATTGCTGTTTTTATATAAATTTTGTGTCTAGTAATACATTTTTCTTTTCGAGTATCAAGATTCATTGGTTCTTTTTTTTTTTTAAGAGCAGGGTCCGCAAGTCCTACCCTTGTTATTTAATCCATAACTGAAGGGAAGGGACGGATTAATACCTTTCCCAAGGGTTCCAGGTATTAAGTGAATTCAGGGTATTCAACTTGAATTCGAACTCGGCTCATCGATTTCTCTTTCCACTGCACCACAACGCACATCCGTCACTAAACGCTTACAGCACCTGGTATTCCCAAGCGGTCACCCATCTAAGTACTGACCAGGCTCAATGTTGCTTAACTTCGGTGATCGAGCGAGAACCTCTGTATACAACGAGATATGGCCATAAGCCGCAAATAATGTAGAGAAAGAAATAAAATTATCTGACTAACAAAGAAAGCCAAAGCACTGAACATATAGAAAAGAAATTTTGATTTTGTCATAGAAATCAATGCGATATGCAATAATCTTTATTATGTGAGTTCAAGCCCTCGCTAGGTTACTCTGACAGTTAAAAATTGTTCTATAGCAGACTGATATACATATTCGGTGACTGTTATCGTCTCATAGCAATGTTTTATGTCAACATAAGATAATATCATCTTTGATAGTGGAGATTTTTATGCTAACATCCCTATAACCTCTCTGAAGATGGCTCATGTGATCTGAAAGCTTAGAATCATCATAATAAAATATATGTGAATGTTAGACAATTTTTGTCTTTATTTTCATCTGAAATTAAAGCCAAAATACGATGTTTAGAACGACTCATGATTAAACATAATAGACATTCATTGTCTGTTATACTTAACAATATATGTTTAGAAAATCATCTGCTGCATCGATACACTATAACACGGCTGAATTTATCGAGTGTTTCACCAAAATAATAAATAAAAACGAGTGTACTTTCCTACAGTTTGATATTCGCGATTTTTATACATCTATTACTGAAAATCTATTATCTGCTGCATTAAAATTAGCTAAAAATTACTGCCCTGTTAGCGACCAAAACTTCAATATTATTAAACAAGCACAAAATTTATCTTATTTCATGACGATTGTCTGAGGACAAAAAAATCAATTCAAATTTCTGCATTGCAATGGGAGTTTTTGATTCTGCGAGGTTCTGTGAATTGGTCGGTATTCTGTTATTGTGGAGACTTACGTATGTCTTCGAGATACAAAACCACCGGATTATACAGAGACAATGGATTAATCTTTCTACGAAATACAAAACCACAACAAACTGACCGACTGAGAAAGAACCTTATGAATTTTCTAAAAACTCACAGATTTAAAATCACTACCACTACATGATTCCTACATGATCCCTACATGATCACTATATCATCACTACATGATCATTATATCATCACTACATGATCATTATATGATCACTACATGATCACTACATGATCAAATTTCTTGACGTAATCTTTAACTTAAATAATGGTCTATACAAACCATACCCTAAAGATTCTAACCACCACCATAGAATACTAGACGATATTCATAAAATATTCTAATTTAGATTATCTTCTAACTCTAGTAATAAGGCAGTTTTTGATAAGAGTAAAATTAAATGTATTAATGTCTTAGCTAAAAGTAAACACAATATAAATTTAGAATTCTCTTATAAAAGCAAAGAAGGCAAACATATAACAATGTCAGGCAAATGCAACATCATTTAATTTACATTTTAGTCATAACGTCAAAACTAACATAGGAAAAATTGTTCTAAATTTTATTCACAAGCATTTCAACCATTCTCCTACATTGGAAAGAATTCAATAAAACAATGTTAAGATTAGTTAGAGTTACTTCAAGAAAATTGAAAAATATAACTCATTACATAATAATAAGTTATTAAATAAAAACATATCTAACCTGCAAATTCATAGTAACTCCTCTATCTATAAAATTAACCCTACCAAAAGTAATTGTAACTCCCGAAAAACCATGAGCTGCCCACTTAAAGATCAATGTATTACCGAATGTATAATTTACAAAGCTAGTATGCATTCTGACGGCGGTACTAACTTCTATTTTGGACCAACTGATAATAAATGGAAATCGCGATTCAGTAATCATAAACTTACGTTTAGTAAGATTAAATACAAGAATATTACTGCTCTTAAAAACAGCAACAAAAATCAACTATTACCTGAGAAATCATCGCGCAATCCAAATCTTATAATGGAAGGAAAAATAAATGGAAATTATGCGTTTTAGAAAAAAATTATCATCTTAAAACATCTAAGCAGCCCTAATTTATTAAAGATTAATGAGCACATGTAGACATAAAAATACATATCTGCTTAATTATTTAGACCCTGACTAAACTATATAGTCCCAAATTTTCTTCTTACTTAATTATTTATTCCTCAATTTATTCCTTAGTGATTTTCACTATAGTTCATTTTTCTAATGTATGTGTGTATTTTTATATTATATTATACTATACTATACTATACTATATATATATATATATATATATATATATATATATATATATATATATATATATATATATATATATATATATATATATATATATATATATTATATGTGTGTGTGTGTGTCTGTGTGTGCAAGCAATCATGAATCCGTATGTTTATCTATATGTGTGTGCGTGTATATATGCGTATTTAGTTTTTTTTAGTTCTTACTTTTTCGATGTCTTCGTCACAAATATAAATAAATATGACTGACGTCCTCTTTTACCTCGGGTAAATAATTTGCTCTCCAATATATTTTTCTTTTTTTAAAATCCCGTGATTTGAGTTTCCTATACTGCTTTTAGGCGTCAGTATAAACCTAATTAAATTATATATTTAATAAATGAAACAACGGCATCCCAGATTTATACTTTATGTCGACCTAAAGCAACGGTGGTTCTAAAAATAAAAATTCAAATCGAAAAACTGTCAGTTCATAATATGCACCTGATAGTTTCATAATACATGAAACCCCGAGTCATGCTTTAACTTTGGAACACACACACACACACACACACACACACACACACACACACACACACACACACACACACACATATATATATATATATATAAAATGTGGTGAAAATTGTCAATTATCAGATCGGTGATATTTCAGACATGTAGATTTCGAAGTTTTGTGAGGGCATTGTTGTAATGTGTTATTCTGCAGTATCATATATATATATATATATATATATATATATATATATATATATATATATCAGCATGCGGTGTAGATATAGAAGAATCCAAAGGAATATCCTGTACATACAGTGGTAGGATAACTCTCTAAGAGAGCTCTAAATATAACTGTGGTGAACCCTCGGACCCATCCAACTATCGCCCTATCAGTCTTCTACCAATATTCGGGAAAGTGTTCGAGGCTATAATCAATGCTGAAATAGTTCATCATCTCACCGCCCACAAACTGTTCTCCGACAAGCAATATGGATTCCGATTTGACAGGTCCACAGCCGACCTGCTAACAACTGTAACGGAGTACATGCTACAGGCCCTTGATGAGTCTGACGAGGCTCGCGCGGTTGCTCTGGATATCTCCAAGGCTTTCGACAGGGTTTGGCACCCTGGCCTCCTATGCAAACTACGCGGTTATGGTATTACCGGTCGCCTGCTTGACCTAATCCAATCTTTCTTAAATAACCGCAAAATGAAGGTCGTTCTGAATGGGCGTGCCTCTTCGTCCTACAGCACGAATGCTGGTGTCCCACAAGGCTCTATCCTGGGCCCAACGCTCTTCCTTATTTTCATCAACGACCTCCCAGATGAGATCAAGTCCCAAGTAGGCATCTACGCAGATGACACTACAATATACTCCCGCTCCAGTAAGAAACCTGTCGTGGCGAACAGACATAATCTCGCTGCTGACCTTGAGCGGGATCTACACTCTGTGGTGAACTGGGGCAAGAAGTGGCTTGTCAACTTCAATTCCTCTAAGACCAAGCTGTTGTCTGTCAACCATTACAGGCAACCTCTTCTGCCTCCCATAAGCATGGACCAGATGATTCTCTCGGAGAGTAATACACTACGCCTCCTCGGACTTACCCTGTTCTCAGACCTCAAATGGAAGCACTATATTGAATCCATAGCAAAATCTACTGCTAAGAAGATTGGGTCACTATGTCGATCCAGGATGTTTTTTCCACCTGAATCCATCCTGCATACATACAAGTCAACCATCCGTCCGTGCATGGAGTACTGCTGCCATTTATGGTCAGGTGCCCCTGCCGTTCTCCTCAGTGTTCTTGACAAGCTCCAAAGGAGAGTCTGTAATGTGATAGGTACTGATCTGGCGACTCGTCTGCAGCCACTTTCCCATCGTCGAAATGTGGCCTCCCTCTGTCTCTTCTATAAATACTTTCATGGCTTCTGCTCGGATGAGCTTAAGTCACTGATGCCTCCTCAACAGGTGTTTACCCGTGCAACCAGACTGGCAACTGGGTCCCACCCATTCACAGTCAGGTTAGCCAAACGCAGACGACAATTCTACTCCTGCAGCTTCCTCTCTCGCACTTCCCGCCTGTGGAACTCACTCCCGTATTCTTGCTTTCCTGACGGCTACGACCTCCAGAAATTTAAAAGCAAAGTTAATACTCACCTACTAACCACTGGACTCTAGCTCTCTCCCCTCCCCTGTATAATCTTCATCTTCTCTCCGCCCATGTATCTGTCATTGCACCTGCTTTCTCAGCTTTCTATTGTTCCTTTCTAACTAGCTTGTACTCCTCACTCTTTTCTAATTAATCTTTCTACATTTATGTAACCCCCTGCACATCAGTGGCGTTTCTGCCTTGCTCGGGGTGAAATGATTAAAAAAAAAAAAATAAATATGTATATAAATATATAAATACATATAGAGCAAAAATAAGAAAAAGTTAAGGCAGACACGTTATTCAATGGTAAATCGAAAGTATAGGCCTATTTCAGGCAAACCATCATCAGCTTCCGTCTTTATTGTATAGAAGAGTTTTGCACAAAGGCCACAAATTATTTATCATTTTTATCATAATTCGATTTCTGCTAGGGTCACACACCTAAGGCAGGTCGTGGTGTGTTGTTATGGCTACATTTCATGCTTTTTCTTTCTCCCATAAGTTCTTTAGCGTTATATAGACAAAGTTCTTCTTAGTGTATGGTCTGTACTTACGACATTTTTTTGTATATCTCTTAAGCTGGATTTTACAGAGACTTTTTCAATGTGTTGTTTTGTTCCATTTTTGTATCATTCCAAGTGCACCTACTATTACTGGTATTATTCTTGCTTTTAATTTCCACATTTTTCTATTTCAGTGTCAATGTCATTTTATTTTGACAGTTTTTCAAATCCCTTAGTTGCTATGTTACAATCTGAGGGACAAGACATATCAATTAATAGGCATTTTTTTTCTTTTATTATTTGACAATAATGTCCGTCCAATTTGCTTCAATTTTTTTGTCCGTGTAGATAGTGTAATCCCATAGAATATTTCTGTGCTGGGTGATGTTCATACCAGTGTTTGTTTACAAATTTTCCAACGTGTTTGGACATTGTCCAGTGTAAATATCGTGACAATTTTTATACTCATTTTGGGGAAGTACACAACATTCTGAGATTAGATGGTTTATTGTTTCTTGGTGTTTATCACAGAACCTGCATTTTGGATCCACATTATTATGTATAATATTTGCCTGAAAGTTTCTAGTGAAAAGACTTTGATCTTGCGCTGCAAGAATAAAGCCTTCAGTCTAAGACTTTAAGTCAGATGCACGTAACAATCGATGAGTTTTAACTTTATCAACATTGGATTTATTGGCACGTTCTGGATATTGGCCATGCAGAGGTTTGTCATGCCAGCGTTGTTTCATCTGTTCAAGAGCTTTATCTCTGGCTTTCATTTTCATATTTTTGCCGCAATAGTTGGTTATTGGTTTCTGTTTTGATTTTCTACAGAATCTACTAAATGTAAATCTTGTTTGTATTTACTGCCTTCTTTTATTATTGAATATTTTTTCTTTCTGTTTTCATGTTGCCTTACTAATTGTATCATCCAGTCCTTTGTTGTTTCTATGTATGTAAGTAAGCCAACAGTTGTTGTCTTGTATGACAATTCTAGCTGAATAAGACCTCTTCCACCTTCTTTACGGGGTATGTATAGACGGTCTACATCAGCCTTTGGATGATGCATCTTATGCTTAGAAAGAAGCTTTCTTGTTTTAGAATCCATTCGCCTGATGTCGTTTAGAGTCCAGTTTAAGATGTTGAAATTATATTGGACAACTGGGATAGCAAGGCTATTAATGTCCATTTCTGTTCTGAGAACTAAATTCAGTTTTTAATATCAGTCGTAGCCTTCTTTTGTACTCTTTACGCACTATTTCTTTCATTTTTTTATGGTGAATTTTTTCATTCTTATTTACACTTAGGTATTTATAAGCTTCTTCTGGCTTTAATTATTTTATTGTTACAGCAGGATCTAAGCTAATTGAAGATATTTGTTGTAGCGATCTACGTAAAACTGTAGATTTAGTACATTTATTCAAATTCTTCGCTGAAGCATTTTACAGTTTGCAGAAGACCTTCCAGCTCGTTATCATTCTTAGTATACAACTTTAAGTCAACCATGTAAAATAGATGTCTTATTTTCTTTTGGTCTATTTTATAACCATATTGTGTCTTGTTAAGTTGAGTGGTTAGTGCTATTAATGATATGCAGAATAGTAATGGATACAAAGAGTCACCTTGATATATACCTCTTTTGATGTTTATTTCACCAAGCTTATAGGTTCCATTGATATGATTTAGGTAAAGGATTATTTTCCATATCGACATGCATTGTTTGATGAAATTGATGATGATGGGTGATATCTTGTATATATTTAAAGTCTTTAAGATCCAGGAATGTGGTGCTCTATCGAATGCCTTACGATAATCTATCCATGCAGTACTAAAATTGTTCTTTGCATTGTAACAGTTATCCAGGATCATTCTGTTAATAAGCAATTGGTCTTTACATCCGTAACAGCCACGTTTGCACCCTTTTTGTTTAAGCGGTAATATGTGATTTTTGTTATTATTATTTACTATATTTAATCTCTGCTGAATTTAGTATTGAGCATTCAGTTTGTTTTATATATCAAACTTTTAGCTTTTCTAAGTGTTAACTTATGTTTTATTCTCTCTCTCTCTCTCTCTCTCTCTCTATATATATATATATATATATATATATATATATATATATATATAAAACAACAACAATAATAAAGTAACCAAAAAGAATATATATATATATATATATATATATATATATATATATATATATATATATATTGTTTAATACTTAGTTTTTGGTCATGATAGGGTTAGACCAGTACACATTTGTAATAAAACATGTTCGATACAATTATATTGTAGAACTTTTGAATATTTGCTATTTTTAAACGAGTTAAAACATAACTTATAACTCGTTTTTAAATGGAATATGCCTAACCATAATGATGAGCTATGATACAGCGAAACAGAACTGTCTGCGGATGACTATTTACGCTCTCACACCCTGATTGAGAACTCTGGAAAAATGGTAGACTTTGAAAAACAGTAGCTGCTCTAGCATTTACGCATCGCTCATTCAGTAATGAATTAGAGCACCCTGGCTATTGGGTGTTCATAATGATTATATACATGCTAAAAAGTCTGCCTCCTTCTACCGAGCGCTTATAGCTCAGAGGTAGAATCGCCGACTGACGTCAATTCGGTCGGGTTTTAATCCTGGGTAAAAAGCAATCGGATGTCTAATCGTACTGATGAGCTGTGGTACAGCGAAACAGATCTGTCTGCGGATGACTATATATATGGCCACTTACACATAAACAAATACCCTTTTATAAGAGTTTATAATCCGTCGATAATGCAGAAATAAAAGTAATGTTCACGTGACCAACTGAATTTCATTTACTGCATTAGTATGGGAAAGAAAGAAATAAAAATAATTTACTTTGAATGCGGCGCTGTAGTTGATATCTGACAAGTCGGTGGGCGAAAATGCCTTGATGAAAGAGTACACATGAGAATATCAGGACGAGTTCAAGCTGACAGGAAGGGAACAGTAATATAAAATAACCTCGCAGAAGAAGAGCGATGGCAGCAGAAGACCTCGCTGGGTCTGACAACTCTAAGATAAGAACAAGATATCGAGGCAATAATTTGCAAAGAAGCACTGGGAATTGGAAAATATAAGATTATAAACAAGTTGCTTGGTTGGACGAGTCATAATTACTGCTGTGATAGGGTAAGATTTTGGCGTAAGACATGACCCATCATCCATTTTATCAATTGTTCAAAAATATTTGGCATACACTGGGAACATTGGCACAAATAAAAGATCGCTTAAATGCTGGAGTTCATGGAATGCAGTAATCAGTTTTCCTGGGTTAAAGTGACCTGCACAAACACCAGAATTCAATTCCATAGAGCAGCGTTGGAATATGTTAGAAAAAGAGGTTCGAATCATGGTTATTTAATCAACCAATCAAGAAGAATTGCTGGCGTCATTAACAACAAAATGTATTCAGAAATCAGAAACAATTTTGAATCAATAATAAGAAAGATTGATGTTGTTCTATGTAACAGAAAAACTAAAACTAAATCACTACTAATTATATGAATAATAAAGTAACCAAAAAGTGTATATATATGTGTGTGTGTGTATACATATATGTATATACATTTATATTGATGTATGCATATGTGGATACTGGTCATCCACATACGAGCCTGTTTCACTGCTCATCAGCGAGACCCACACTTGCTTCTGGCCGGGATCGAAACTCTAACGGTTTAGTATCAGTCGGTATCGCTACCCACTAAGCCATAAGCGCATGGAATCAGAGCAGGGAAAGTTTAACGTGTTGTATATAAGCAGTGTATACAAATGCCAGTCACCGAAAGAAATCAATCCATTCCTAAAGAGTAATGCATATATCGCAGAAGTGGAAACTGTTTTTAAAATGTTCTTCTCTAGAGAGCTCAATCGTAATGAGAGCCTAATGTACAAGTATATAATATATAACTGGAACGAATGTTATAGGAATTCTTGGATATTTTTTTAATCATATCACCCCAAGCAAGGCAGTGCACTGCCACTATAGCGCATGGGGCTACATAGAGCGATTGGGTATAGGAAATGCCAGAGGGATGGTGATAGACGAGTTAGGAGGTACGTAGGCAGAGCGTTGGAGGGAATGGGTGCGAGTTAGTGTGTTAGGAGGTGTGTATTGACCTTACATTTAAACTCCTAGAGGTTGTAGCCGTCGGGGAAGCAATCATGCGGAAGGGAATTCCACAGGCGGGAAGTGCGAGAAAAGAAGTGGTTGGAGTAGAAATTGCGGTTACATTTCATCGGTTTCACTGAAAAGGGGTGGGACCTAGTTGCCAATCTAGTATCTCGTGCAAATTCACACCTAGGGGGCACCAGTGATTTAAGTTCATTCCAGCAGAAGCCGTGAAAGTACTTATAGAAGAGGCACGGGGAAGCCACGTCACGCCGGTGAGAGAAGGCTGCAGGCGGTCAGCTAAGTCGGTATCGATCACATTACAGATTCTCCGCTGTATTTTGTCAATAATCCCGAGGAGAATAACAGGGGCACCCGACCAGATGTGGCAGCAGTATTCAATACACGGGCGGACGGTAGATTTATATATGTGCAGGATAGATTCAGGCGGAAAGAATTTCCGGGCCCTGCACAGAGAGCCGACTTTCATAGCAGCGGATTTAGCAATGGATTCGACGTAGTCATTCCACTTGAGGTCCGTTGAGAGTGTCAGGCCAAGCAGGCATAGTAATTTACTCTCTGGGGGGCAAGCCTGTTCCATGCTAATGGGGGGATGCGGTTGTCTGTGGTGGTTAATTGACAGCAGCTTCGTTATGGAAGAATACAAAATTAAGGACAAATTTTAAGTTTTAGGGTAGATCTAAAAAAATTAATTCCTGTTTTTACAAGTACACACACACACACACACACACACACACACACACACACACACACACACACACATATCTAACTAAATATCAATTTGTAAATGATTATCGAAATTCACGTATTAAATTTAAAATTTAAAACTAAAAAAACTTAATTTATGGCGGTATTTGTTTGAAAGAAACCGAAATATTAAAGAAAAATTATATATATATATATATATATATATATATGTATATATATATAGGCAAAAAATGTAAGGTCTAAAGAGTTGGCCTATAGGTTCTCATATATAAATTAGTAGATTTTTAGATAGGAAAAAGAAGAAGGAAGGCATCTATAACACTGGTATTAGCATTGGGTATTTAGTAGGAGGGTTTAAATTTACTAACTTAAACTAAATTTACAAAAATCATACTTTAAAATTTAAAATAAAAAATTTGGACTTATGACGGCATTTGCTTATGAATTCTTTAGGTAAATTTAAAAATAGCTGTTGATTAGGATATTTTATTTTTTTGTTTTTTCCACTAAACTTAGAATACACCTATCATAATAATTTTAAAGTTCTATTGAAAGCTAAGCAATTTAACAACCGTTATATTTGAAGTTAGATAGATAGATAGATAGATAGATAGATAGATAGATAGAAAGAAAGAAAGAAAGAAAGAAAGAAAGAAAGAAAGAAAGAAAGAAACTGAATGAGAGATAGATAGATAGATAGATAGATAGATAGATACTCGTTTTCGAGCAGAGTCACTTTCTAGTTTGGCTAGTTGCAGATTTTGTTTCATCAATTGTTTTATTTTGCTTCAGTAAGAAATGAGGATCTACGAAAAGTGTTTAATCGTAAATTAATTGTCGTGAATTGGCAAAAACATATTAGTTTCAATCTTCAGCAGAATAAATGATGTTCTTTATTCTTAGTAAAAAAGTATTTTTTGGGTCAAAATGATTAGGATATTATGAGACATTGTTCTTTTAATGTAGAAACAAAATGTACAATTTTGTAGTAGTTTGTAGTATTACCATGTTCTAAAGTATAATTAATAATATATATATATATATATATATATATATATATATAGTCATCCGCAGACAGATCTGTTTCGCCATATCACAGCTCATCAGTACGGTTCGACTCCGATTGCTTATTCAGTTAGATAGGTGTGAGTTTGTGACCTTGGGTTTCACACTTTTGCGATCGTCCGACGATCGCAAAAGCTTGAAACCCAGGGTCACAAACTCATACCTATCTAACTGAATATGTTAGCTCTATCATTGATATTGAGTGCTTTCAAATAAGTACCCCGCAAATATCATATATAAATAATATAATATATAATACAAATTGCATATATATATATTCATGGTCGAGTGGTTAAGACAGTACCAGATCAAATGGTAGCTTCCCCTATGTAAATAGGGGTCGAATCCTGCTGGATAGCACACATTTTCGTAATAAAAATTTATCGTGAAATAATCAGACCGGTAGATATGAATATAAAATACTGTTTAATTAAAAACAGAATATCTACTTAAATACGAGTATCGGTAAAAATAATGTTCAAAATAATTCTTTATATATATATATATATATATATATATATATATATACGCATTTCAAATATATATACTTTTTTTTAGAAAAGATTTTTGATTTACTACTATTTCAATGGGTAATACATATTTCATCACTTAATTGTGTTATTATTGTGGATCGATCCAAATGGTACAACAGTTGATCCTCATAACATCCCCCCAAAATGTTTTTACACAGACGCTCACATGCCCATATTTAGAATAGACATTTGTAACGGTAATTTACAAAAAAATTCTCGCTCATTTAAAAAGAACCCCAAAGAATAAAAAAAAAGCCAGGATAAAAAAAAGTAGACGATTTATTAATAGAAAGAAGAGAAAAAAGAAGAGAAAAAAGAAAAATGTAACAAAGATAGGACAAAGAAATAAAATAAAAAGAAAATAAATAGTATCCAGAGAAATAAAATGTTAACCTCTTGTATCGACACAGCGTCTCTAACGATTCGTCTGCTTTCTTAGAAAAACATAACGTGGAAAATTTAACATAGGAATTTAATTTAAAATATAATAGGATATATTTACGGTACAAAAATAAACTGTACAGCATAATTTTAATACAATTTGAAAAAATAACAACTATTACTATTATTTGAAAAATTCATATTAATTTAAAAAATCAGTTAAAATAATTACAATTACTAAAAAATAAAAATTCTAATTAAATATAGAAAACTGAAAAGTTAGAAAGATAAACCTAAAAAAAGAAAAAATAAATAAAAATAAAAATAAAAAGAATGAGAACTAGTAGCATAGATAGAAAAGAATTTAAAATAATTCAAAACAAAATAATTTAACATAATTCACGCACACACACACACACACACACACACACACACACACACACACACACACACATATATATATATATATATATATATATTATAAATTATATTTTAGAACATGTACAAAGTTTTCATATATCCACTACAAATCGTACATTTGTTTCGACATTGACTGTACGATTTGTAGTTGATATATAAAAAAATTGTACACGTTCTAAAATATAATTTATAATAAATATTCACAGCTCTATATATTATATATCGAGCACTGTTTTAAATTAATGTTTTGGACGTTGTAAAAAAATTTTTTTTCTTCGTTCCTTATTCACTCGGATATATATATATATATATATATATATATATATATATATATGTGTGTGTGTGTGTGTGTGTGTGTGTGTGTGTGTGTGTGTGTGTGTGTGTATCTGTGTGTGTGTGTGTGTGTTTGTGTGTGTGTGTGTGTGTGTGTGTGTGTGTGTGTGTGTGTGTGTGTGTGTGTGTGTGTGTGTGCGTGCGTGTGTGTGCATGCTGTTAAAGTTTCTTCTAAAGGATACACAATTTCGATATGTCATAGGACTAGATCGAGAAGGATAAAGGAAAATGTGTTTCCCTATAGGAATTGAATGTATATTTTCCCTTTCTATTAAAGAACACGCTTCTATCGCTGCCGGAGCGCGCCGTTACCAATTTGAACACGAACAACCTCACTTTCGTCAAGCAAAGTTCAAATTAAACATTTAAACGACGCACATTTTTCTATGAGATCTGCTACAAATCTGCCAGCTTCATTTTCTAACACGAAATGTAAACAGTAATTTTAATTTTATTAAAAATATCCTAATTTCTTCTTATCGTAAATGTTGTTTCTTATGGATGTCAACAGAAAACGTGTGCCCTTTAGAAATATCGTTGATATTATTATGAGCTAGTGTTATGATTAATCTCTCGATGATTTCTTGTTGATAACAAGATCCTGAACATGGAGAGTGAGCGGAGGTGGGTGCCAAAATAAATTGACAAGATCTATGAAAAACGTATCAAAACCCAAAATGAAGATTGAATCCTAAATTCTTAAAATGAATAATGAACACTAATTTCCCAAAATGAAAAATGAATCCTAAGTTGACAAAATGAAGAATTAATCCTATATTCCTGAAAGAAGAATCAATCTTAAATTCTCATAATTAATAATGAATTCTAAATTTCCAAAATGAAGAATGATCCTAAATTCCCAAATTGAAAAATGAATCCTAAATTCTTTAAATGAAAATTGAATACTAAATTCCCAAAATGAAGAATGAATCCAGAATTTCCAAAATAAAGAATGAATCCTAAACTTTAATAATGAATAATTATTCCTAAATTCTTAATATTGATAATAAATCCTAAATTCTGAAAACAAAGAATTAATCTTAAATTCACAAAATAAATAATGAATATTAAATTCTTATAATGAGGAAAGAAATCTAAATTCCAATATAAAGATTGAATTCTAAATTTCTAAAATAAAGAATAAATCCTAAATTCCTAAAATAAGTAATGAATCCTAAATCCTCAAAATGAAGAATGTTTCTTATAAGTCTCTAAATGAAAAAGAAATCAAATATACTCATATTGAAGAATTAATCCTAAATACATAAAATGAAGAATGAAACTTAAATTATCAAAATAAATGAATTCTGAATTCGTAAAACAAAGAAGTTATTCTAAATTTCCACAAAGAATAATGAATTTTAAAACCCAAAAATGAGAAATGTTTCCTAAATTCCAGAAATAAAAAAAGAATCCTAAATCATAAAAATGAAGAATGAAAACTAAATTCTAAAAATGAAGAATCAACACTAAATTCTGAAAATTATAAATGGATCCTTAATTCAAAATATAATGAATGAATAAATTCCAAAAATAATGAATGAATACTAAATTTTTAAATTGAACAAAAACTCCGAAATACTTAATATGAAGAATGAATCCTAAATTCCCAAAATGAACAATGAATCCAAATTACTTAAAATGAAAAATGAATTTTAAATTCCGAAAATAAAAAATGCATCCTAATTTCTTCCAATGAAGAATGTATCCTAAAAACCAAAAATGAAGAATAAATCCTAGATTACCAAAATGGAGAATGAAAGCTAAATTATTAAATGAAAAATATAACATTATTTTCCAAAATGAAGAAATAGTTCGAAATTTCCAAAAGGAAGAAATAATTGGAAATTTCTAAAATAAAGAAATCATCTTTAATTCCTTCAATGAAGAGTGAATCCTAAATTCCCAAAATTTTGAATGAATCCAAAGATCACAACATGAAAAATTAAACCTAAATGACCAAACCGATAAATAAATCCTAAGTTTCTAACATGAAGAATGAATTCTAAATATCTAAAATGAAGTATGAATCCTAAATTCATTAAATATAGAATTAATCCGAAATTCAAAAAATGAAAAATTATTCCTAATTTTCAAAAATAAGGAATAAATAATAAATTTCCATAATGAAAAACAAAACCTAAATTCCCAATAAAAAAAGAAACCAAAAATTCACAAAATGAAGAATAAATCCTAAATTCCCAAAATGAAGAATGAATCCTAAATTCCAAAATTCAAGAATGAATCATAAATTTCCAAAATACGGAATGAATCAAGAACAATTAAAATGAAGAATAAATTATAAATTATAAAAATGAAGAAATAATCTGACATTCCCAAAATGAAGAATAAATCCTTCAGTCCAGGTATAAAATGAATCTTAAATTCCCATTATGGAGAACGAATCCTAAATTCCCAAAATAAAAAATAAATCCTAAATTACCAAATGAAGAATGAATCGCAAATTCCCAGAATGAAAAATAAATTCTAAATACCTAATAAGAAGAATGAATTACTCAAATGAAGAATGAATCCTAAATTCACAAAATGAAAAATGGATTCTAAATTTATAAAACGAAGAATGTATCCTATATTCCCAAAATGAAGGAATTCGAAATTTGTAAAATGTAGAATGAATCCTAAATTACCGAAATGAAGAACGAATCTTAAATTTCCTAAATGAAAAATTAATCTTGTATTCCGATAGTGAAGCATGAAAACTATATTCTCTAAATAAAGAATGCATCCCAAGTCTCCAAAATGAAGAATGTATTCTAAATTACTAAAATGAAGATAAATCCAAAATTCACCACAAAAACAAAATCCTAAATATATAGTCTGTCAGTTAAGTACCATACGTGATACACGCTTTGGGCGATCATCTCTCGAAAGTGACATGACTGACTGGGCAGAAGATTATCCCGCAATAGGTTGCTATTGCTTTCTGCAGTAGAATGGTTGCCGACCAAGGCTATAGAACCCAATCTGTCCTGTTATTTAACCCAAAACTGGAAGGAAGAGATGGATTAATACCTTTCCCAAGGGTATTTGCGCGTAAGTGAATACAATGGATTCAACTGAAATTCGAACTCGGCTCTCCGATTTGTCATTCCGAGTTGATATCCATTGCACCACAATGCACATCCCCATATATAGCAAGAATCCTAAATTCTTAAAATGAAAAATGAATCTTAAATTACCAAAACCAGAAATGAATCCTAAATTAAAAAAATAAGAATGAATCCTATATTTTCAAAATAAAGAATGAATTCGAAATACCCATAATGAATAATTCATTCTAAATTCTCAATATAAAAAATGAATTCTATTTTCTCAAAACGATTAATGAACCTTAAATTTCCAAAATGAAGAACGTGTCCTATATTCTTAAAATAAAGGAAGAATACTAAATTCCAAAATTGTAGGATCAATCCCAAATTACCAAAATAAAAAAAATGAATCCTAAGTACTCGAAAGGAAAAATGAATTCTAAGTTACCAAATAAATAATGAATCCTAAATTCTTAAAAAGATTAATGAATACAAAGTTCCCAAAATGAAAAATGTATCCAAAATTTCCAAATGAAGAATTAATTGTAAATTATCAAAATGAAATATTTATCTTAAATTCCAGAAATAACGAATGTATCCAAAATTGCAAAAATGAAGATTGAATGCTAAATTCCCAAAATAAAAAATGAATCCTAAATTTATGAAATGAAGAATGTAAGTTCCCAAAATGAATAAATCCTAAATTTGCAAAAAATGAATCCTAAATTACCAAATTGAAAAATAAATTCTAATTTCCCTAAATTAAGAATGAATTCTAAATTCTGATAATGAAGAATGAAAACTATATTCCATAAAGAATGAACCCTAAATCTCTAAAATGAGAATAAGTCCAAAAATATTATAATGAAGGAATAATCCAAAATTCTTCCCCAAATATAAATCCCAAATTCCAAATATAAAGAATGGATCATAAATTTTCAAAATTAAGAACGAATCCTAAATTTTTAAAAGGAAGAATAGATCCTAAATTCTCAAATTGTAGAATGAATGCTAAATTCTGAAAACGAAGAGTGAATCCTGAATTCCCAAAATGAAGAATAAATTCTAAATTTCCAAAGTGAAGTTTCCAAAATAAAGAATGAATCTTACATTCCCATAGTGAATAATTAATCGTAGATTTCTTATTTGAAATGAAAACTGAATTCTTAAAACGAAAAATGAATCTTAAATTCTCAAAATGAAGAATGAATCTTAAATTCTTAAAATGAAGAAAAGATCCTAAATTCCCAAATCAAAGTATGAATCCTAAATTTCTCAAATGAAGAATGAATCTTAAATACTCAAAATGAAGAATGATTCCCAAATTCCCAAAATTAACAACGAATCCTTAATTCCGAAGAAGAAGTGTGAATTCAAAATTTTTGAAATAAAAATGAATCTTAAATTCCAAAAATGAAGTTTGAATTCTTATTTCTTAAAATAAAAAAAATGAGTACTGAATTCCTAAAATGAAGAATGAATCCTACATTCTTAAAACGAAGAGTGAATATTTAATTCCCAAAATTATTAATGAATCCTAAATTCCTAAAATGAAGAATAAATCCTAAATTCTTAAATTGAAGAATGAATCCTAAATTTCAAAATTATAACTGAGGAAAAAATCGGATTCGCCGTTAAATTTAAAATGTATCATTGATTCTGAAACAATTGTCCTAATTTTGTTAATTGCAATATGGCTGTGATTAACAAGCAATTTAACCAGGATGATATAAGACAGTAAGGTTTTATCTCGCAGTTTTTCCACAAACTTCGAAGATCTATGATTGTAATTTAGTTTTCAGCCGTTTTTGACGAGGAGAATTTTCTCGGTGTCGTCGTCCTTCTGACGACCTCCTTTTATTCTCGGCAACTTATATTCTTGGCACCATATTAAGAGTGACTTTTACGCCACTTTTCTGTTTTGCTGAAAAACACTGTTCACAGGTGAAAAAGAAGCTTTGGTTTACGTATTTGCGTCTCCAGGTCATTTCTAAACAAAAACTCCATGAAACCTTAAAAATGGAATTGGATATTAGGAATGGGACTGCTTTTTTTTTTTAATGACATCTGCTTTTTTACTTTGTTGCGTTTAGAATTCGAAATTTTGCTGTTCACGAAGAAAAGGAAAAGAATAAATGGAGAATTATAAAAAGAATTAAGAAGAAAAACACGGAACGAAAATAAGAGAGCATGTGTAAAAATATATATATATATTTGTAAGAAGTAGGAGGAAAGAGAATGAAGAAACCAGGAAAGAAGAGGAAGATGAAAAAAGGAAGAAACAGGGAGTGGAGTGTGTGTGTGTGTGTGTGTGTGTGTGTGTGTGTGTGTGTGAGAGAGAGAGAGAGAGAGAGAGAGAGGGGGGGGGGTATGGAAAGAATAATATAAAAGGAAAAGAGGCAAATAAAAAAAGAAAGACCAAAAGAGAAAGAAAGAGAGGAATAAGCGATTCAAGTTTTAGAAAGAGAGAAAACGAAGAGAGAAAAATCAGAATTTTTAAATGAAAAAGAGGAGAAAAACAGTGAAAAGGAAGACGCACTAAGACTAAAGAAGAAGTGGAGAGAGAGAGAGAGAGAGAGAGAGAAAGAAAAGAAAAGGCAGAATAATGAATAAGAAAAAAATAACGAGAGAGAGAGAGAGAGAGAGAGAGAGGGGAGAGAGGGAGGGTGAGAGAAAGAGAGAAAAGGAAGTCTTTGAAATAATTTAATCCCTAAAGTCGAAAACTGATCAAGGTTGAAGAGAAGGCTAATAATTATGTTCTTAATCCTAAGCCTAAAATCGCCAATCATTCTATTTACAAACTGTGAATCAAGAAAATATTGTCATTATTTGATAGTGAGGTCAATTCCTTTGTTTGTCAATATTTGAATTTCTCAATCTTATAAAAAGCAAAATAACAATTAAAAGAATAAAAGAATCATTCAATTTCAAATATAGAACGTTTACAATGAAGCCAGTGAATCGATAGCTAAAACACGGATGTTCACAAACGTCTTCTGTTTCGCCATTCGAATATGCAACACAGGACTAAATACTTATGTCATCTTCCTATAGTTTGTTACTGGTTTTCTCCAACTAAAGTCAAAATATTAACTCTAGTCTTTAAGATGTATTTTAAATCCGGAATATTTAAAAATCTACCATCCGCCCGTGTATTGAATACTGCTGCCACATCTGGTCAGGTGCCCCTGCTATTCTTCTCGGGGTTCTTCACAAAATGCAACGGAGAATCTTTAATGTGATCGATACCGACTTGGCAGACCAGCTGCATTCACTCTCTCACCGGCGTGACGTAGCTCCCCTGTGTCTCTACTATAAATACTTTCACGGCTTCTTTTCCGATGAACTTAGATCACTGGTGCCCCTAGGTATGAAGTTGCACGAGATACTAGACTAGCAACTAGGTGAAACAGATAAGATGTAACCGCAATTTCTACTCCAACAGCTTCTTTTCTTGCACTTCCCTCCTGTGGAATTCCCTTCCGTATACTTGCTTCCCCGACAGCTACAATCTCCAGGAGTTTAAATGTAAGGTCAATACACACCTCCTAACACATTAACTCGCACACATTCTCTCAAACATTCTTCCCATCCACGCAACCCTCATCATCGGTATCCGTTTATCACCCTCCTTCTGACATTCCTATCACTTTCCCCTATGTAACCACCTAACCACTCTTTCACATCACTTTCTACTATGTAACCACCCAACCACTCTTTCTCATCACTTTCCCCTATGTAACGCCCTGCGCAATAGTGGCAGTGAAATGCCTTGCTTGTGGTGAAACATTCGTTGAATGTTTAAGACGTTCCTTTTTGATAATTTAAGTTATTTATTTTAACAATATTTGGAATTAATATTTTTTGCACAACTGCATAGAAATGAATTATATATTTCAAGATAAAACTCTTTATATAACCTTTTAATACTATGTCCATTCAGCATGTTAGTGATCATAACTATCTAAATTTCATTTTATTTATATAATATCTGCAAATTTCATGCTTTCGTGGGCGGGATAAAAGAGTGGTTTCCGTTGGTTTTGAATTCAGAAATTTCTTTCTTTTATACTTGTTACCACTGAAAGCTAGAGAATCCAAATCGACATTAATATTTCATCTTACCTGGGGAGAGAAGAGACGGATTTACATTGTTTATTTACATCTGATACAAGTCCAACAAAGATTTAATTAACCAGCCGTGTTTATGGTTCAAGTTAAAGGGAGTTGATTTTGAATCCTTTTTGTTATTTCAAATATAGAACCCAACTTTCAGCTGGGTTTGGATAAAGATCAAACATGGTATTTGTTGCAATTACCTAACTGACGCTCCAGATATAATTTTTGCATATAAAATAACGTTTGTGGCACCCGGCAGAAATTTGAGATCTTTTCTTTCAGGTTTAGGATATGAAACTATCATTGAGAGATTTATATCCTTGCACGGTTTTGAATATTTTAAAATTAAATTACTAGTCACATAAATATTTAATACAAACATCTAATATAAAAGTTGTTTCGTCTTCATCAAATGTTACGATTTTTCTTCATCCGATAGGAACAAAAAAAACCTCCTGTTCATCATCATGGCTTTGAAATCAGACTTTTCTCTATCTTGACTCATATATTAATCAGAAATACTTGACAAAATCGATTCGTTTACTTAGATATGCAATTTTGGTTTAGAAAAGAAAAAAAACTGTTAAACTTTATGCGCACAAAAAGAAAGTAAATAAAAACATGGTCTCGGATATATACTGACCTCAAAATGTGCACTTCGAGGTGGTGTAATGTTTAACAGGCTTTTCTTGCTAGTATCAATTATAACTGGGTAGTGAGTTCGATCCTAACTGTGTGCTCCATACTTACGGTTGTTTAATCAAACTTTATAATAAATTACGGGTAAGTTATTTCGGTTGATAAATCGCTAATCACTTCTGACGATAAGAATAAAACATTAACCCGAAACTTCTTTATGAAATAAGAAATCAAACACATGTAAATTTATGACAAGGTATGTGAAGTTGGTACGGCATGTTTTCTTTGTTTTTATTACTACAGAGTTGATACAAAATATTTGAAATGAAATAAGATATACATGTTCAAGTGTAACACCGTCTGTTTTGTCTGACCCGAGGTCGACAGAAATACACTACCGGCCATAATTATTAAGGCCACCCCAATTATTTAAAAATATGATGTATTTTATACTATTTTAGTATTTATTGCAAAGTGGATAATTCTAAATAAAAATAGAATGTTTTTTTGTTATTATTACTTTGTAAAATTTTACAAGGCAGCCAGGGATCTTTGCTTCTGCCAGCCAACATGAAGGGACTAGCATGAGGAAGAGATCACAAAAACTGGACACCAGAACTGTTCATTTGATGCACATATTATTGTGCAGTATTAAAAAAGAACCATTCTATTTTCATTTAGAATTATCCATTTGGCTATAAATACTAAAAATAGTATGAAATACATTATTTCATTTAAATATCTGGGGTGGCCTAATAATTATGGCCGGTAGTATATATGCACTACCGGCCATAATTATTAGGCCACCCCAGCTTTTTAAAAGAAATGATGTATTTCATACTATATTTAAGAGGACACATCTAAATGAAAATAGAATAGTTCTTTTGTTATTATCATTTTGCAAAGTTTTACAAGGCATAGAAGCAAAGATTAACTCGTCCGAATCAGCCTAAATTTTCTTCATTCTTTCATTGATGAAACTGCAATATAGGTAATTATTAAATGTTTATAAATTCATTTGATGCACATATTATTGTGCAGTATTAACAAAAAAACAAAACATTCTATTTTCATTTACAATTATTCACTTGGCAATAAATAATAAAAAATAGTATGAAATACATCATTTTTTAAAACACTGGGGTGGCCTGATAAATATCGCCGGGTCAGACGAGGTCATTGCATCAGTCGGTTAATTTTGACAAGCGGAAACAGCATAACTAAGAGGAGTTCAATTGTCGTTTTCGTCGACACAGCTGATAAAAATGAAAATGTTATTGTTTTGGTATTTTTCTGACAAACCCGTGCGGAAATGCAGTGAAAAAGGATTGTGCATATTCAGGATTCTTTGACTAGTGCAAAAGTTATATTTGTTTATTATGAGAAATAACTAAATTGAAATTTCCTTGAGAAAGGAATTAGAGGCATAAAAGTTCCGCCCAAAATGGGTAAAGAGAAAAAGGAAAAGAAGACAGAAAGAAGTAACCCGCCCCAAAGCTGGGGGCGAGAATAATTTCATTGGCTGAAAGGGCCAGAAAGTAAATTTGCATAGACATCCAGTGTCGGTGATGCCCCGCATCAGTAAAGCAGGGACAAGCATAAAACAGAGCACCGAGTGGGGGGGGGGGTCAAAGACTAGTTGAGACCCAGCTAGAATCGAAGAGCCAGTCCGAAGTATGGGACCGAAGACGTCTTAACGCCGTCGCCAGCTTTACTCGCCACATTCAAAGACAATTCTTCGGCAGTTTCTGTAAAGCTTCGGTGATGAACGAAACAAAAACATTTTGAATCGCCACAACGTAAAACTCCGATTGGAGTAAAGTGATATCGCCAACCAGAGACTTAACTTAATGATTAAGAAGAAAGACGCTTCGCAAATTACTACTCAGAGAAATTGGTCGAAACTTCCATTTCGCTGCCAGCTTGATAGGAACAGGGTTTGGGAAGAAGACGATTGGTGATTGTTTATTCTATTTTCTGTTTGTATATAAAGACTTTTCTACGACGGATTCAGGCGTCATTCTAATTAATTTTTGTGCCATTTAGTTTGCCCAATAGTGCGAGCACATCCAGTTTGGTTGGACTTGGGGAGAGACATCTAGCGAGAATTCCACGGGACTTCCTCGACATTAAAGTTCACAACGTAGGCAAGGGAGATCACCGTTGGAATAATCGACTTGAAGACCAGCTATTGAATAGATGCCACCAACGATCAGCCGCGGGAGGCGCCACAATAAGTCTCTCTGCTATAATTATGGAAGTTGTGAAAATGACGGTGATATGGAATTGTTTTCCGGTAGAGAAAGCCCAACATAAAAAAGAAACTCTTAACCGTTTTAAGGAAAAAATAATTTGATTCAGTTATTTAATTCGATAAAAAAGATGGTTCATTTTATTAAGGTAAAATTGATTCAAGATCGATTACATTAGATATTTCGATTTCATCTTCTCATAAGAAATACAATGAAATTTGGTGGTAGGTTTTATGATTGGGTTTCTCTGGCTCAACAAGTAGATAGGTTCGCCCATCGCCCAGTTTACACGTCTGTTAGAGATTTATCCCTTGTTTCTTGTTTAGTATTGGATTTCCAATTTTTCTCTAAAGCCGTTTCATTTTATTTCATTCCGACTAACCCCATTGCATCTTAGTGGCTTTATCAACTTGTTTGGAGTAAAATGATTAAAAGGCAACAATGCGAGCGAAAATATAGCCTCCGTAAACCAAAAGCTGATGAAAATTGTCTTCAATAAAATAATTTACATGACAAGATGTTTAAAGATAATTCAACTGTTGCAGTTCAGAATTCTTCAAACATTATTGCTCTGATCTCGAGAGAGCACAACTCAGTTCGAAAAATTATGTTCTTGACAAATTTTATTTGAAAAATTGGCAGTACCCTTCTTCATCTGTAAAATTTTGCTTGAAAAATATATTTTCAATGAATTTTTCTTCACTTCTTGAAATAGCTTTTAAACTATAAAACTTATTAGGATTTTAGAGTTCATTTTAACACAGAAAATGTAACGTGGACAATTAAGAATAAATAAGAGAAAAGTTCTAGAACGAAAAAGTAAAACTGAAATGAAAAACATGGAAATCGAAAGGAAAAAAAAAGAGTAAAGAAAATTAGTGAAAAAGCAAAGTGAGAGAGAGAGAGAGAGAGAGAGAGAGAGAGAGAGAGAGAGAGAGAGAGTCAATAAAGAGAATACCGAGGAAAGAAAGAACGAATTGGGAAATGAAGAAAAACCGTTATGATATGATTATGGAATATAAAATGAACATTTCAAATTCAGGGAGAAAGAGACAAAATGAAAATAATAAATAAAATTACTATACATTGTCTGCAAGTCGATTTTTCTCGTGTAGATGTGGATATGGGTATCATGCTGACGCAGCTGCAGGTTTTGTTCAGATTTTGCATGAAGACGTAACAAAAGAAGGGCATGACTTTACTATCAATTACATTGCAAGCAAAAGTAGAATAAAGGTGGATATATTGTGCAAGTGAAGGGGATCTCTTCTCGCCCCTCTCATTGTTCCAGTTAAAAGCAAAGTTCAGCAATGAAGCTTCGATGTATATAAAAAACGACTTTATCAAATTATGAACTCGTCTTTAAATTCTTCAGTCTTTACCCAAAAGAAACAATATATAGATAGGCATATATTAATATGCATATAATTTTGTATATATATATATATATGTGTGTGTGTGTGTGTGTGTGTACTTTGTATAGAATAGAAATATTTCTTTAAAGTTTATTACGTGGAAGCGTCTAAATATGAATTCTTTTTGCAGTGAAGAAAATTTAGTTCTTGTAAAAATATATCTGTACTTAGATATGCAGATAGCGTAAGGGCTATCGGTGTTGAAAATGAAATCGACAGGCTGGGTTCAATTTCTGGCAGGCGGTCACTTTCGTACTAATGTCCTTGGGAAAGGAATAGATACATTTCTATTACCCAATCTATAGATTAAATTACAGGGTGAACAGTACTTTCTAAGCTTGGGCTATAGTCAATCATGAAGAATAATCATTCCGAATTCAAACTCAGGAAAGCACCCCAGTATTTTCCGAAGACGTCGTGGCATATATTCGTCCTGAAGGGAGATAGCATTAAGAAAAATCTTTATATCAAATTATGAGAGTTTTATTGAATTCTTGTTTATACATTCTTTGCGTGTGGAATTGTCAGTTTGGTGATAAAGTTTGGTGATAATTTAAATCATTCAGCTACGGAGCACCTCACAGCCAATCAAAAATTCTATCTTTTTCTAAGTAGTATCTACACGTTCATATCTTTATCGAAAGCTACATCTGCTCAGTTATCTGAGTTCAGCTTGTCGAAAACAATCTATGATCAGTTTCTTGAAAACCATCTAGGCTCACTTTATTGAAAGCCATATCTTTTTGAGTCTCTCAAAATTCATCACTGCCCAGTTTCTCGGCAACCATATTTCTGCTTTCTCGAAAGTCATATCTGTTGAGTTTCACACAAGTCATTTCTGCACAGTCTCTTAAAATTCATCTCCACTTAGTTTCCCGAAAGCCATATCTGCAAAGTTTCTCAATAATCATCACAACTCAGTTTCTCGAAAAACTATCTCTGCTCAGGTTCTTGAAAGCCATATCTGCTCACTTTCTTGAAAGCCATATCTGTTGAGTTTCTCAAATTCATCACTGCTCATTTTCTCGAAAACCATTTTTGCTCGGTTTCTCAAAAACCACATCTCTTTAGTTTCTTGAAAACTATCTCTGCTCAGTTTCCCGACGGACATACCTGCTCAGTTTCCCGAAAGCCATCTCTGCTCACTTTCTCGAAGGACATATCAGTTAAATTTCTTAAAATTAATTACTGCTCAGTTTTCCGAAAATTCGGTCTTATATATATAGCGTTCATAGACGGTTCTAAGCCGGACTCCAAATTTAACAGATAAATTGACACGTCGCTAAAAACAATAGTTAAAAATTTGTTTATGAATATATTTGCGTATATGAGTATGTATATGTATATGTATGAGTTTGTAAGTGTGTATATATATATATTTGTTTGTTTTTCATATGTGGGTATGTATACATTTGTATATATGTGTGTCTATCTCTCTGTTCCGTTTCATGTTTGAATAACTTTATAATAATCTAAACCTAATGCTTTGTTAAATGTTTGAATTAAAAGTTCATAGACTCTAACATTAATTCCTAATATTTTTAAAAATAAATTTGAATTTTTGTTGTAAGGTGAAATGAATAGTCGATTAGGAATAGTGATCTTTATTTGAATCAAATATTAACATTAATTCTCTAATAATTTGTTTTTAGAATCTTATGTTCTTCAAATTAGAAATTACTTGTATATTGATTGGCCAATACAGACTATGTAACATTGTCTCCCTGATTGAGGAGGTTTGGCTAGTTTTTAACCTTTTAAAACACTTCACCTCGAAATCAGCAACATTAATTGATAAGAAACAAATAGTGTCGAAACAAAATAGCTACTTTTGTAGTTATATTATAACATATCTATGCCATAAAATTCAATATATATATATATATATATATATATATATATATATATTAAAAAGCAATCGGAGTCTAACCGTACTGATGAACTTTGATACAGCGAAACAGATCTGTCTGTGGATGACTAGTTACGCTCTCACACCCTGATTGAGCACTATGGAAGAATGGATGACTTTGAAAAACAGTAGCTACTCTGGCATGTACGCATCGCTCATTTAATAATGAATTAGATCACTATGGCTATTAGGCGTGTATAATGATAATATACGCGCTAAAAAGTCTGCCTTCTTCTACCGAGCGCCCATAGCCCAGAGGTAGAATCGCCGACTGACGCCAATTTGGTCGGGTTTCAATCCTGGGTTAAAAAGCAATCGGAGTCTAACCGTACTGATGAAAGGTGATACGGCGAAACACATCTGTCTGCGGATGATTATATATATATATATATATATATATATATATATATATATATATATATATATATATATAATTCCCTCCTGTCAGTCACATGGAGGGAAAAAAATACGAGGCGACATCGATGCATTTCATTAGCGAGACAATATCGTGCCAGCGTCGGCTCAGTTAATTCTCTTTACTACGAGTTCTTAAACTTTTCTACCAATTATGAAAGCTCTAACCGCGAGTTCGTTTTTTACCAGTGCTTTCTTTATTTGCTTCTTGCAAAAATTATGTCGTCGAGTAGTGAAGAACATATATATATATATATATATATATATATATATATATATATATATATATAGGAAAAACTACTAAAAAGCTGTAAGTTAAAAATGTATTTTTTGACAGTATTTATTTATTTCTATTATTGTAGACATATATTTGATATTTCAGAATGGATATTTTTAAACGTTTTACGTTTAAAAATATTCAGACTGTTGCTTTCTGCATCACGTGACGGACGCTTCTCACGATGGACGCTTCTAGTATAAATTTTAAAATCATTTGTTTCTGATGTAAGGCCGAGGCCGGTCTGAAATGTCAAATATATATATATATATATATATATATATATATATATATATATAATAGAAATAAATAAATACTGTCAAAAAATACATATTAAGGCAGTATACGTGGGTTATCATTATGCTATATATATATATATATATATATATCCTTAGTCTTATAATAAAGACCATTGTGTTCTTTATATATATATATATATATATATATATATATATATATATATATATATATTGTATATTTGAGTCGCAATCTCTTTTTTATTCAGATTTCATTAAAAATGACGGACAAGGTATGATGGTTAAGTTTTTTATGTATTTTGTCTTGTGATCTTATGATTTACGTTCTGTTACACGAAAAATAACATACATTTCCCAAAATGGCTAAAACTTTAGCCGAATGCGCTCGAATAAACGAAATATTTGGGCAATTTTTATAAATTTTTTTCCAAAAGAGAATAATCGTAAAATCAAATAAAGGTACTATTTGATGTCGCAACGTCTTAGCTTCGCCTATATGAATATGTGTCGCAGGTTCGAATCCTGCCGAATGACACGCATTTTCCTAATAAAAATTTATCTTAAATAATCAGTCCAGTAGATATAAATATATAATACTGTTTAATTAAAAATAGAATATCTACTTAAATACGTGTATCGATAAAAAATAATGTCGAAACAAATCATTTCAAATTGTCGGTTGTTTATAACCAAGTTTCGTTAATTCCCGTAATATATATATAGATATATACATATCTGAGTGAATACAGAACGAAGAAAGAATTTTTACAACGTCCAAAACATTTATTTAAAACTGTGCTCGATATATAATATATTGAGCTGTGAATATTTATTATAAATTATATTTTAGAACATGTACATAATTCTTTTTATATATATCCACTACAAAGGTACATTTGTTTCGACATTGAAACTTCAATGTCTCATCAGGCGGTATGTATAGAAATGGAAAGTCTCTTTTCTTATATTTGGTCGGTTGTGTTTGGGGTGTTCGTGGTGTTCGTGGTGTTCGTGGGGGTTAGTGATAGGGCAACAAGTCACGTGTATTGACCGTTGGAATTCTGAAGAAAGTGGTGTTGGTAGTTAAAATGGTTGATTAATGAAAGTCTTTGATTTCTAGACAGATTTAACATCAGCAGTTAGAATGTAAGTTTTCATTATCTTGTGACTAGACTATATCCTTTGGATTTCTTAGAAGAGCCGGTAAGGGGCGGGATGCTTATTTTTTACTGAATATTTTTGTATTTAAGCAGAGTCTATATAATTAATGTAAATTTGTATATTTAATCTTAATTTTGGATTTAGGGAATAGATTTTTCCTATTAAATTTTTAATTTTTAATTACATCACAGTTTGGAAGCCGATTTTTTCCTATTAAATTTTTACTTTTAAATTTCTTTTCTTATAATTGGTCAGTTGTGTATGTGATGTTGGCGGGTGGGGGGTTAGCGATAAGGGAACAAGTCCTATTGATTGACTTTTAGAATTTTGAGGAGGGTGGTGTGGGTGGTGAGTATGTTTGATTAATGAGTGTCTTTGATTTCTAGACAGATTTAACATTAGCAGCTAGAGTGTAATTTTTTTTATATATCTTGTGACTAGACTATATCCTTTAGGATTTCTTAGAGGAACAGGTTAGGGGTGGGATGCTTATTCAGTACAGAATAATTTTGTATTTAAGCAGAGTTTTTTATAAATAATCTAAATTTGTATATTTAATCTTAATTTTGGATTTAGGAAATCGATTTTTTCAATTAAATTTTAAATTTTAATTAGATAACAGTTTGGAAACTGATTTTTTCTATAAAATTTTAAATTTTAATTCGACCACCGCTTGCGGTAAAATTTAATGTAAGAGGTAAATTTTAATGTTAAAAATTTTTAGGTAATAGGTAAGTAGGTAATAAGTGCGTAATAAGTAGAATTTTATGTAGGAGGAAAGATTGAATGTTTGTATTTAAGGTAATAGGTGAATAGGTAATAGGTGTGTTAGTATTAAAGGTAATAGTTGAAGTTTAATGTGTGTATTAAGTACAGTTTTTATAATTAATTTAATTATGGATATTAAATCTTACTTTAGAATTTAGTAATTCAATTTTTCTATAGAATTTTTAATTTTTTAGAAAAATTTCTAGGGGTTCCTAGCTCTGGCTTTTGTAGTAATTTTTAGCGTGATTATAATGTTAGTTTTTTACTGTGTTTGCAGTTTACTGTGGTTTCATGCCTCTGGTTTAAAAGCTTGTTACTATTCATATATTTAAGGATTTCAATTTTTTCTTGAAGACAAAGGAAACATGGTTCCTTTATAGATTTAGCTGTAATCTCTTTTCCAATCTTCTCACTTTTTTTCAATTGGAGTAGATAGATCTATCTATCGCCCGGTTCACACTCCACCCACGTCTATTGAACAGGTTAAGAGACTTGTCTCTTGTTCCCTGTTTAGAATGTGGTTTCCGGCTTTTTCTTTTCCGATCTTTTCACTATTACGTAGACCCCTGCAAATCAGTGGCATTACTGCCTTACTCGGGGTGATACGATTAAAAAAAAATTGAAAAAATCGATTTTCTAAATCCAAAATTAAGATTAAATATACAAATTTAGATTATTTATAAAAACTCTGCGTAAATACAAAAATATTCTGTACAAAATAAGCATCCCACCCCTTACCAGCGCTTCTAAGAAATCCAAAGGATATAGTCTAGTCACAAAACTTACATTCTAACTGCTAATGTTAAATCTGTCTAGAAATCAAAGACTTTCATTAATCAACCATCTTAACTACCCACACCACTTTCTTCAAATTTCCAACGGTCAATACATGTGACTTGTTGCCCTATCACTAACCCCCACGAACACCCCAAACACAACTGACCAAATATAAGAAAAGAAGCTTTCTATTCCTATACGACTGATAAGACATTGAAGTTTCATTGTCGAAACAGATGTACCTTTGTAGTGGATACATATAAAAAAATATGTACATGTTCTAAAATACAATTTATAATATATATATATATATATATATATATATATATATATATATATATATATATATATATTAAGGACGTGAAAGAACAGATAGGTTTAAAACCCCTGTTCATGCCTTTACTTTTATAAAGAGTGCTCAATACAAAGTAGAGCTTAATAAAAAGGTACGAATAAAACCCCCAAAGTAAAATAGAAAATTATGGAAAAACCAAGACTCTCTCTGTGCCATTGTCGGGATGAATTAACGATTTTATATAAACATTGAAAATATTTTTCTCTAAAAGTAATTGCAATTCTTCATTTATAACTTATGCTCTAATATTACTTAAAAATTATTTTATTAAAATAAATAACCTGCGCAATACTTATTTGTTTTTTATCTCCAATATTCAATATTATACCATAATTACTTACTTCTAATTCTAACCTAAATAATCCAGCCCCTTTAACTGATGAGGTAGTGCAATATCAAATAAAAAAAATCCAGCATACTGTTGAAAATTATTGTCTACACATTTAATTAATGTATTGTCTCAGTATGTATCTTACTTAGACAAAATTAAAAAGTGTCATGTTATGACATTATGATACTTTGTTCCCTTTTGTGACCTAAATTTTCAACTTCATAATTCAACCTAACTCTCATTTTTGATTAAGCAATAGTGAATATATGACACACCAACACAAAATTGTTTAACTTTATCCAACAACCACTCCTTAGTTTTCTAAATAATCATAAATTCATCTTATATTTTTAAAATAAATCATTTTCGCCATTTAATTTAACTTATCACCTGAAGAAGTACAGTATTGTTCTGAAACAGGAAAATTTTTGTGTAGTGATACAATGCTATCATAATCCATTGTAATAAGTAAATTACAATATATATATATATTGATATATATATAAAAAAAATTCTTCTTTGTATTTTTGCTGTTAGTCTTTCGTCTGATTCATTTTTTAAACTTCTTCAAATGTAATTCGTGAGGAAAAGGGAAAAAAAACTTCTAACTCTTCAGAATTAGAGGCGATGAAATTGTCCTGTCATGTCGGCATAGTCAGACATTGATCTTTTCCCACGGATGAAACCTGAAGAAAGTTGAAGAATAATTTAGTCTAAACAACAGCAATTATATAAAGAAGATATTTTAGCATTCGAATAATCATAGATACTTTTGAAGTTTCTTTTTTTAATTTAATGTTATCTTAAAGGCAGATGAGTGGCAATAAAATGGAGCAAAATGTATTAATGAACTTCCTTATTTTCTTTTTTTCGGAAGCTGTTTAAGTGTCAAGAGCCTAACCGGAGCCCGAGAATCAATAACGAACTATCTGAGTCAGAGAGAAAAATTCCTCGGGGGTTAATGAGTCTATTTGATCAGCGGCAGAAGACAAAAGGTCAGTCTCTGGATTCGTAAATGAAAATGTTTTGCCTTTTAAAATATCAAAATAACATTATCTTCATTTTGAAAAAAAAAAAATTAAAAAGCATAATTGATATCAATAATGTTTTTCTTTTTTAATTCTTTATTATAATTATTATTTGTAATTAATTTTTGCAACGAAATAAAATAGCGAGTTGGCTAAATTGAATAGCCAAGAATGAAAAAAGAAAGTAGACAGAAAAGGCTGAGTAAAAAGACAATACATAGAAAGAAAGATATGAAAGAGAAAACAGGAGGGGAATAATGCATAAAGAGGGAGAGAGAAATAAAACTATGCACCATAAGTGAGTGAGTGAGAGAGAGAGAGAGAGAGAGAGAGAGAGAGAGAGAGAGAGAGAGGATGGAGGGAAAAGTGTGGGGAACAGACAAGGATTTAAAAATTGTGCTTGAAATGAAAAAGAAAAATGATTAAAGATAAAAAGAGAAGAAAAAGGAGAAAATTGGAACATACAAGAAAGAAAGAAAGAAAGAAAGAAAGGAATTAACAAAGTAAAAGAAAAAGAAAAACGGTGAGAAATTTAGCGGAAAAGTTAGGAAATATTAAAAGAACGACGGAAAGCGGAAATGAAAGAAGAAAAGGATACAAGAGAAAAGCAAAGAAAGAAAAACAGAAAAAAGAAAGAAATAAAGATAGAAAGAAAGAAAGAAATTAACAAAGTAAAATAAAATAAACTGAGGAATTTAGCGGAAAAGTAAAGAAATATTAAAAGAATGACGGAAAGCAGAAATGAAAGAAGATAACGATAAAAGACAAGAAAAAAAGAAAGAAAGAAAGAAAGAGTCTGAGTTTTGAGTTTTTTTTAACAACATATCAATCCTTGTGGGTCATTTAATGCCAAAAAGGTGAGGTTTTAAGGTATTTTTTAAATGTTCAGTTATAGTGAGAAGGTTGATTTAGTTAGATTTTGATTACATTTTTTTTTTAGAAACTGAAAATGTTTTTTAATTTTGTATTCAGAAATGTATTGCTGGTAATGATTTTTCCTTCAAAAATGTGTTATGGTAATATTTTTTCCTTTAAAACTGTATTGTCGGTAATATTTTTCATTCAAAATGTATATTTTTCAATAAAAATCTATTTTTATAGTTTCATAGTGTTTTGATCCCAGTTTGGGGGTTAACTATTTGCCCATAGCTGTGACCCTAACAGGTGCTACTACCCCGGGTCAGGGTGGACCTGGGAACAACAGCAACTAAGAGGTGGTTCCATGCTCATCACAACCTCTCAATCAGAGGCCTTGCTGCCGGATGCAGTTTACCGTCATACCCAGGAGCAGAAAGAAAGAATAAAAAACGAACTAATCTAAAGTGAAATCGATCATAAAGAGAGAGAGAGAGAGAGAGAGAGAGAAAGAGAGAAAGAAAGAAAGAGAGAGAGAAAGAAAGAAAGAAAGATAGAGAGAAAGAAAGAGAGAGAGAGAGAGAAAGAAAGAGAGAAAGAAAGAGAGAGAGAGAAAGAAAGAAAGAGAGAGAAAGAAAGAGAGAGAGAAAGAAAGAGAGAGAGAAAGAAAGAGAGAGAGAGAAAGAAAGAAAGAGAGAAAGAAAGAAAGAAAGAAAGAAAGAAAGAAAGAAAGAAAGAAAGAGAGATCAGATTTTGGTTGTCTTGTATGATGACTTATCTTTCCGCTAAAAAGCCTGCATCCCAGATTGACGAAAGTCTGAATTCAGAATGTCTTGTTTCCAACAGTTTTATTTTAAAATCACGTTATAAATAATTTTGTTCTGATCAAAGCAGGCATTTCTGCTAAGATTATTCTTCATCCTTCATCGTCCGACTGACAAGCCACTAATTTTGTCAAAGTGTCTCCGCAGTTCAAACTGGAAATTTTTCCGTTCTTCCTGACACAAACATAAATCTTCTCAAATGTCCAAGACTGAAGAATTCGGAATGTTTGAGAATAGTCATTGACATTCCACAGTTGAGTTCAGTCTCGACAAAATCTTTGTGACTGTCTTTTCTGTCAGCTTTCCTACGATCTTTTTTTTTAATCATTTCACCCCGAGCAAGGCAGAAACGCCACTGATGTGCAGGGGGTTACATAAATGTAAAAAGATTAATTAGAAAAGAGTGAGGAGCACAACCTAGTTAGAAAGGAACAATAGAAAGCTGAGAAAGCAAGTGCGATGACAGATACATAGGTGGAGAGAAAGGGAAGGTTATACAGGGGAGGGGAGAGAGCTAGAGGACAGTGGTTAGTAGATGAGTATTGACTTTGCATTTAAATTTCTGGAGGCTGTAGCCGTCAGGAAAGCAAGAATACGGGAGCGAGTTCCACAGGCGGGAAGTGCGAGAGAGGAAGCTGCAGGAGTAGAATTGTCGTCTGCATTTGGCTAACCTGACTGTGAATAGGTGGGACCCAGTTGCCAATCTGGTTGCACGAGTAAACACCTGTTCAGGAGGCATCAGTGACTTAAGCTCATCCGAGCAGAAGCCATGAAAGTATTTATAGAAGAGACAAAGGGAGGCCACATCTACAGACTAATTTAAATATAGACACTGATATCTCCGCTTACTTTTAAATGATCTTCTTCTTCTTCTTCTTCTTCTTCTTCTTCTTCTTCTTCTTCTTCTTCTTCTTCTTCTTGTGCCGCGTCCTTTCAGATCGTAGGCGATCATGGACTTCCACTTGGCTCTGTCTCTTGTCGCTCTCAATGTTTTTTCTCTTGGTATCTCTTCCAAGTTCCGCTCCGTCAACAATCAGACCTAACAAGTACGTCCCGCGCAGTCCCTCGGTGATCGTAAGGCAATCGGTATGACAGTGTAATGTGTTAGTGAGTTTAACTCTCTTTATGTTTGCTTATGTGTATGTGAAAGTGGATTCATGCAAAACGTGTGTTTGTGCATGCGTGCTTGCCTTTGTGTTCATGGTATTTTTAAGTCAAAGGAATGTTATTGGAAGAACCGACTTCATTAAATATTTTGTGTTCATGGTGTCGTCAAGTCGAAGGAATATTATGGGAAAAACCGACTTTATTGGAATATATTCTGTTCATGGTGTCGTCAAGTCGAAGGAATATTATCGAAAGATCCGACTTCATTGAAATATTTTTGTATTTTTGGTGTCGTCAAGTCAAATGAATATTATCAGAAGAACCGACTTCATTGAATTATTTTGTGTTCGTGGTGTCGTCAAGTCGAAGGAATATTATCGAAAGAACCGACTTCATTGAATTATTTTGTGTTCGTGGTGTCGTCAAGTCGAAGGAATATTATCGAAAGAACCGACTTCATTGAATTATTTTGTGTTCGTGGTGTCGTCAAGTCGAAGGAATATTATCGAAAGAACCGACTTCATTGAAATATTTTGTGTTCATGGTATCGCCAATCGAAGAAATATGATCGAAAGAACCGACTTCATTGAAATATTTTGTGTTCATGGTGTCGTCAAGTCAAATGAATATTATCGGAAGAACCTACTTCATAGAAATATTCTCTGTTCATGGTGTCGTCAAGTCGAAGGAATATAATCGGAAGAACCGACTTCATTGGAATATTTTGTGTTCATGGTGTCGTCAAGTCGAAGGAATATAATCGGAAGAACCGACTTCATTGAAATATTTTTGTATTTTTGGAGTCGTCAAGTCGAAGGAATATTATCGGAAGAACCGACTTCATTGAATTATTTTGTGTTCGTGGTGTCGTCAAGTCGAAGGAATATTATCGAAAGAACCGACTTCATTGAAATATTTTGTGTTCATGGTATCGCCAATCGAAGAAATATGATCGAAAGAACCGACTTCATTGAAATATTTTGTGTTCATGGTATCGCCAATCCAAGAAATATGATCGAAAGAACCGACTTCATTGAAATATTTTGTGTTCATGGTGTCGTCAAGTCAAATGAATATTATCGGAAGAACCTACTTCATAGAAATATTTTCTGTTCATGGTGTCGTCAAGTCGAAGGAATATAATCGGAAGAACCGACTTCATTGGAATATTTTCGTCATGACATTGCAAGTAATGTCATTTTTTATTATAGGTTTTTCTTTTTATCGATAAAATTCAAGAAATATCGAATCCCGTATAACTTCGGACGACATTCGGACTCGCATTCCATGGCACATTTTTCCATTTCGATGGTCAAAATAAACATTAAAATAAGCAGGGTTTTTTTGCTTCTTCTCTCTCTCTCTCTCTCACTCACTCTCTTTCACTCACTCACTCACACACACACACACACACACACACACACACACACACACACACACACATATATATATATATATATATATATATATATACATATATATATATTTCTGGCACTTTGATATAAGGAATAATATTGACCCTAATGTTTTGAAGGACGAAGCGGAGGTACGATGTCTATACTGCCTATTCCCTTTCTTTCTTTCTTTCTTTCTTTCTTTCTTCTATGTATCATTCACCACCCCCAAGACATAGACGATCATAGCTCTCCCCAATTTCCTATTCTTTGTAGCTCTAAGCAATGTTTGTCCTCTTAATAGTCCTCACAATTTCTGTCCTTCGATTCACACAAGCTCTTTACGTGGGTTACTTGCCATTTCCCACCTGTTCTTCTTTCTTTCGATATCTCCTTTGAATGTCAACATTTCTGAGCTTTCTTTCCTCACGACGTGTTCTAAAAATTTGCGCGAATACTGTCTATGTATAAATATCATTTTTGCTTCCATTTTCCTTAAAATAGCTTGATGTTCCCGTACTCTGTTCATGATATTCTTATCATCTTTCTGCAGAAACACATCTCAAGTCTTCTTTTCATCTGTGAGGAAATTGTCCAACATTCATTGTCATACATGTTCTTGGCAACCATACATTATGTCGTCTTACAACAGAAGAGTAGTTCTTTCTTGGAGCTTTCTATTACTGTCTTGTGTCAGATTTCTTGACGCCTTTTTTTCTGGGTCTGTTGAAAATCGTTTCACATTAAGGAGATAATGTCATAGAGACTCAAGGGAATTCTGAGAGGAAAACTTAGTGATGAGGAAATACAATAAATGAACAGAGTTCAGGAAGACGGAAGATGCTTATTGATGTTGTATTTAAACAATTTAAATAGCATAGGTGACAAGAAAGCCAAAAGAGAGTTCAACAAGAGTGAAAAGAAACTATTAGAATATAACTTAAATTTTTATCTAGGTATTTCATTGGTAACATGATGAGACCTATTTGCCAATCTCGTTCGTATGTCTAACTACATACGAACGAGATACTAAGGAGGAAAGTTTATTAGAACGGTTGTTATGCAAATATTTATAGAAATGTCATATGGAAGCCATTGCATGGTGGGGGAAAAGTGACTGAGGTTCGAGATGCCAGATCATGACAGACAACATCACAGGCCCTTCTTTGAATAAAAAATTCTAGATTTATAGCAAGAGCACCAGATTGGATATGGAAGTAATATTCAAGGCACGGACGAATGATAGATTTATAATCATCCAAGATGTATTTTATTGATAAAAATTGTCTGGCATGACTCCGTGAACTATATTTTTTAAAACCTAGCCATTGATTCATCACAATGGAGGTTAGCGTCAGCCATGCCAGTGGAAAGCAAAATGATTCTCTATTATGATTAAATGACAACGGTTATGTTTTTGGAGCGCTAAATTTTACAAGCCATTTCTTACTCCATCGATAAATCATAGAGCACGTGTGTGCAGTATAAATATTTAATTTTTTTGTTATTATTAGTATTGGCCATGCAATCTACCAGGAGTGGAGTAGGGGCTGGAGAATTCAGAGTCAACATTATCTTTTACAGAGGGAGGATTTTTGATTCCTGGTGTTGTTGATAATAATTAAGTTAGATACTTTAAACGACGTACCTTCAGTCAAATCGATAACAAAAACAGTTTAGTATAAAGAACAAAGGTTCCAAACTTAATAAAACAAACCTTTTTTCCTTCAAAATTTTATATCATTATTAAGAAGAAAGATGAAAGTAATTTTTAATTATTTGTTAAATGTTTTTAGTCTCTTCTAACATTTTCGAAATTTTATCAGAAAGTTATGTTTTAATTTAAGTTAGCGGCCAAAGAAAGGTTACGACTGTTTACAATGGAAACGTAATGATTTCATTACCCACTTCTTTTCGGTGACACACACATTAAATTGGAAATTTTCGCAAAAATCTAATAATTGTCGAATTTTAATGAATTTTAATGAATGAAATTAATTTGGAAATTATTATTTTTCTAAAAATCTTAGTAAATTTTAATTTTTATTTCTGTTACCTCACCTCTACGTAAATCCATGAAATCTTAATAAATTTTATATTGATGGCTAACTTTTGTTTTATAAGTTCAACGCAGGACTCATTGGGGAATATAAATCATTTACTTTTTTTCTTTTAAGTTTGCAATCATTATCCAAAAATCTTCTCCAAAGGGTAAAATAAAAAATGCAATAAAAATCTGATATAATTTAATTTGATAAGCTTTTGATAAGCTTTTAATTACAGGAGCAAATAACTAATAAGGACATTAGACTCTGAAGAAAAAAATTATCGATTAATAATAAAATATTAAAAGATTGTTTTCATTTTTTCTTTTTTTATTATTATTAAATAATTTAATAATATATAAAGTTTTAAAAATATTTTAAAAATCTTCAAGGAACTGTTTGTGAGTAGACTTTTTAGTTAAAAATTGATGATTATATTGCCTATCTAAAATTGAAAAGTTTAATAAACATTGTTCTGCAGAAATATTTTAAATTAATTTAAAACATTTTGTGTGTAAATATGTTCATTTTGATTTAGTACGATGTTTCATTTGATTAAGTACGATGTTCCATAGGAGTCATAACATGTTTTCATAAAAAATGAATTAGATATTTTTACCATGCATTAAACTTAATGATAACTTATTAATAAATAACATAATATAACTTAGTTCGGTTAGTTTAATTTCATTATTTCATATTAAATTAAAATTATTTTAAAAGACATTTAAATTTTATAATTTTTATCTATTCAGAAAGCATATTCAAATGTCTGGCTATAAATCTAAACTAAAATTCTATAAAATATTATATAATTGATGAAAATATTAAGTTAAATTTTTAATTTTATTATTTAGTTACCCCCCCCCCCACACCACCACCACCACCAAAAAAAAAAGAAATTAAAATTTGAAAATTTTATGTTTTAACCTAATTGAAATTTTGGCACGTTTGGACGCTACCCTTAGCGTTCTTGATAATTTCCGGCTCTCATAAATTTTTCGTCAGCTCGATAACGTAGATAAAAGAGGGCTACCGTAGTTACAAAGTTTTTTTAATTGTAAATTTTTGCTCATATAATATAATCAATGTGTGCTTATATTAAATTTGTATTAAAAATCATTTAAATAAATCTCATTTTTGCGCTCTTTCGGTCCCAATAGCTGATACACATTGCGTCATGTTAAACCAGGATGCAAAAAATAGAGATTCTAATTCGCACATAGACACAAGATTCTTAATAGTTAAAATTATTCGAATAAAAATAATAAAATATTGTCAAATATTCGCTGGTAAGATATTTTTAGGCAGCATTAAATGTTTGAGAATGAAGAGTAATTTCATTTACTAACGCAGGTGTTTGAAATTGGAATAAAATGTGTTTTGGTTGAAAATGTCAACCAAATGCAGATGAGGAAAACATGTTCGGATTTGATGAACTGGCAATTGCGTTTAGCCTGAAGTGATATTGAAGGTAAGATGGACACAAAAAGCATCACATAATCTTCCTATAAACAAGCTTGTGTAAGTGGATGACAGAAAAGTAATTAGGAGAGACAATAAGAGGTCAAACATTGCTTAAAGCTACAAAGAACAGGAAAGTGTGAAGAACAATGATCGACCACGCCCAGAGGGGACACAGCACTGTGAAAAAATCTAGCACAATAGAAAAAAGGTGTTAATGATGGGGAAAGTTATGGAGAGTGCATCAATTTGCTAAATTGGAAAGACCAATTGATTTCAAATTCAACGTTCACTATCAATATTCATTACAAGGACTCAAACAACGACTAGTGGTAGTGACAGAAAACGCGTCCTCACACATACTCACACGCACACGAGCGCACACACGCACGATGCATGCAAATATATAGATATCCGTCTACGTTAATGTGTTTCTGTACAGCCGTGCATGTTATTATTTTTCTGTCATAAATACATGTAAATACCTTAAAATTGGTCCCTAAACTTTCTCACCTTATAGAGATCCATCCTGTTCTAGTTTATCAGTCATTTAAGTGCCATACGTGATACACGCTTGAGTGATCATGTCTCGAAAGAGACATGGCTGGCTGCGCAGAAATTTTTCCCACAGTAGGTTGCTTTATTTTCTGTGATTCTTGTCGATACTCTTCGCTTTTAGTTGGAGGCTGATGTGTGTTGTAAATTTTAACAAAACAGGTGAACAAACAAAACCAATTGCATAGTAAAATTTTGTAATTTGCTTGAAGCATTGTGTATATTAGGTGTATGGTTAGGTCTTGATGGTTGTCACAATGCGTTCAGTAAAATAAAGGATGGTAAAGAAGTTTTTGGGCATTACCTATTTATTATACATTAATATTTCGAGATCAAAATCTCATCTTCAGAATAACAGAGGCGCATGTGTCTGTCCGAGTGAGTCCGTGCCTTTCAAGGAATGGCCATTCCTGGCTGCTGCTGCTGCTGCTGTCATTAATTTTACTGTGTATGTGAGTGTGTGCGTTTATGGTATATGTATGATTTACAGTTGGGACCTTTTTCTGCTCTGATTGCATTTAACGGATATCGAAAATCGCAAATGCATGATTAATTTAATTTCCTCTCGAAATTTACATCCACAGCCGCGGATACTTACAATTTAATTCACTTTTTGGACTGTTATCCTTCTTGGTTTCATTACAACGTTGTTTTTTTTTATTGTAGACTTCTTCAACACTCCTCTATTATATAATTCAACGGTTAGGTGGCGTTTATTAAAACAGAATCCTGCAATAGGTTTCAGTTTATTGTGTTATACTAAAATTTAACATCTGGTTCCAAGTCAAAAGCTCGAGACAAACATCGCTTTTAATTTTTCCAAAATTTATAACCGATAAAGTTTATTCAATCCGTTCACCCTATAGTAGTTGTTTATTAATCCCAAGTCTAAACGTTTGATCACTGAAAATGGATTCGAACAAATGTCTTCATGTGTTTTAATAGCATAAGTGAATCATGTTATATCCAAATAGAGATTGAAGTTATTGAAATGTTAAAAATAATTTTATATCTCACAGATACTGTTAATAAAACTATAAAAGCAACAGCCATATTTATTTAAATTATAACAAAGAAAATGTCTCCTTTCTTGCAACAAGTAACAACGGAGCTCCACATTTATTAAAAAAAAACCGAAAAAACAAAAACGAGAAATGCGATATAAATCTTTCTATAATGAAAATAAAGAATGATTTTTTTTACTCTCGATTTTCTGAAATGTTTCTTACTCACGTTGCTGTCACAAATATTTGGTTGGCTTCCTTCATCCAAACATGTTTTGAGCTTAACCAATCATCGAAAAGATCCGGGGCACAGAGACATGACGAGGTTCTTCCGTCCGTTACATAAAGATGATCTCTGCCGGATGTTAACCATAAAAAGACAGGTGCAGTCAAATATCAACTTCCGGTCAGAAAGATGATTTTACAGAAACTCTCTCTCCGTCTGTTTCTCTCTACATACGCGGAATATATATATATATATATATATATATATATATATATATATATATATGACTCAGTTATTGAAGTCGACGTTAACAAAGGAGAAGCATGCTCCAAACGTCTGCTTGCACAAACAGTGTTCGTAACTTTGTTTCTCTATCTCACGCTGAGTATACATTGTAGACAACGGAGATTGAAGCTTACCAGGTATTTTTTCAAACTGATGTTTCTTGTCCAGGTTTTGCTAGCGTAAAGCAGAGTACTAAGTACTATATATATATATATATATATATATATATATATATATATATATATATAAGCAATGTTGAGCCTGGTCAGTATTTAGATGGGTGAGCGCTTGGGAATACCAGGTACTGTAAGCGTTTATTGACGGATGCGCGTTGTGGTGAGGTGGATGTCGGCTTGGAAAGAGAAATCGGTGAGCCGAGTTCCAATTCCAGTCGAACACTCTGCATTCACTTACGCACTGGTACCCTTGTAAAAAGTATTAATCCGTCCCTTCCCTCCAGTTATGGATTAAATAACTGCGGTCTGTTGTTCATGCGATCTGTTGCGAACTTCTGCACCAATTGTTTGTTATCAGCACTTTCAAAAAGTGTGGATGGTGCTACACAAGCCTTCATCACTCTTAACAATTCTCTGTTTGGCAGTCTAACTGAGTTAGACACTCATACGGCGAAATCGACGGGAGAGACCATAATATATATATATATATATATATATATATATATATATATATATATATATATATATATGTTGTATGTGTTATGTCTTGAAGGCTGTCACAATGCGTTGAATGAAATAAAGGAAGGTCGGTAGGTGTTTGTATGACCTGTTTATTATGATATTTTGTGACTATAATCTCATCATCAGAATGGCAGAGAAATCCTCAGAATGACCGTGCTTTTTAGCTGCCCATCTATGAATGGCTGGCATTCTGATGACCATTATATATATATATATATATATATATAAGAAAGAAAGAAAGAAAGAAAGAAAGAAAGAATAAACCTAAGTAAGAGCTAACAGACCTACCTAGGTTTCATCCTATGGCTCGTCAGGGTAAGCCGACTTACCCTGACGAGCCGTAGGATAAAACCTAGGTAAGTCAGTTGGCTCTTACTTAGATTTATTCTTTCTTTGTCGCTCTAATATTGTATTAAGCGCTTTAGTGTTAGGGTTCTCGTCTCGGGGATTTTTTCTTTCCTACGAGTATTTTGACGTATGTTCAAGTACTTGGTTTGTTTATATTTTTACTTCCCCTCCTTTTCCCTCTGAGTTTGTTCTCGGTGGGTTTTTCGAGACGAACTTAAATATATTATAACAATTATTAGTATTAGCGTTATTGTTATTATTATTATTGTTATTATTATCATTATTGTTGTTATATATATATAATTTCGTTATTGCAATGGTTTATAAAAGCATAATATGACTACACAAAAATTTTTCATGTACTCCAAATATAATTAAAAAAATAAAAATTATTTTACTAAAATAAATGACCCACATAATACTAAATAGTTTTTCTTAATACTGTATAACTAAGTATACCATAATTATTTAATCCTAATTCTGACCTAAACATTCCAGCCCGTTTACTCAAGAGATAGTAGTAAAAAAATCTATTGTTCAATAAAAAAAAACTAAAATCCAACCTCCTGTTAAAAATTATTGTCTACCCACTCAAAAAAATCTAAGGTCCCACTATGAATCTTATCCAGACAAAATTAAAGAGTGAAATGTCTATATCCAAACCATTCTATTTTTATTGAACAATATTGACACACCTAAAGCATTTTCTCAATGTACCATTTCTTAATCTTCTAAATAACCATCAATACATCTTATATTTTCAAAATAAATCATTTTCACCAAATATTTTAACATATCACCTGTATAGAAGAATATTGTTCTAAAACAGGAACATTTTTGTGTTGTGATATGCTTTTATAAACAACTAGCTGTATAGCTCGGCGTTGCTCGGATGTAATGAAAGCTTTAAAACTAATCCATGGTCCTGGAGCTGAGACTCTTTGGACGTTGGCACGAAAGACTAAAATGCAATAGTTGTTTCCAGTTAAAGCGAAACCGTAGACTGAAAGAAAAATGAATGGATGTAAGTCAAATTTTGATTTCCTGTATCGATATCAAATAAGCTTTTTCGTCGTAAACTGAATTTTGAAGGCTAAATAAGTCCTCTGAGTAAATGGTATTATGGCTGAGACTAAGAACTACAATTATACCTACTTAGAGCCAAACTCGAAACAAAAACTAAAATAAAAGGGCTGAAAAAATACAGACATACAGGCAGATAAACACACACACACACACACACACACACACACACACACACACACACACACAAACAAACATCTTGTCTTTTATATATATATTATCGATTTTCTGCACTATTGTAAGAACTGCAACCTTCAAACTTCTGAATATCGTTTCTTATGTCTTTGTCTATGGGTGTATCAAATTTGATTAAAATCAGACCACTCCTTCTATAACCCGATTTTTTCGATTATCGATTTTCGATATTTATCGGGGGTACCTCAACACAAAACCTAGCTAAGAACACTCGCAGACGCTTATAGTACAACTGTGTAAATTTCAAGAAAATCGGTTCAGCCGTTTTGGAGTCTGTAGGTAACGGACACACACACACACACACACACACACACAGAGAGACAAAGTTCTATTTATAAATAAGTTTAGATTGTAATAACAAAATAATAATATTAAGCTCTGCTCTTTATCGCGCACTCTTTATAAAAGTAAATGCTTGAACAGTGGGTTTTAATCTACGTGTTCTCCCACTTTCTTGTAATATATATATATATATATATATATATATGTGTGTGTGTGTGTGTGTGTGTGTGTGTGTATGTATGTATGCATATATATGTGTGTATATGTGTGTATGTGTGTATGCATGTATTTGCGTGTTTGTATGTTTGTATATATGAGTGGATGTATTCGTGTACATGTGGATGGGTGTGTATATTTTTATAGTCATTCATTCTGCTCTTTCATGAACTCTTTCATCCCTAACCTTGGTGACTCTCACAAGATATAACTAAAGATTTCTTTTCTGGGGCTTATCAATTGAATTGGAAAAATATTTTTGGATGCTCTGAAAAAATTTATACCAAATAAAATCGTGGTCTCAGAAGATGAGCTTATTAGCCTGTCGAAATGAATTATAATTTATAGCCACTTTAGATGTGTTGAGTTTTAATTATATATATATATATATATATATATATATATATATATATGTGTGTGTGTGTGTGTGTGTGTGTGTGTAAAACTTAACGATAATACCTTATCTGTAATTTTTCATGAAACCTGCTTAAAAGAGAGATTGCTGCGTAAATACATACATACATACTACTACTACTACTACTACTAATATATATATATATATATATATATATATATATATATATTGCAAGAAAGTGAAAGAACACGTAGATTAAAACCCACTGCTCAAACATATACTTTTATAAAGAGTGCTCGATACAGAGTAGAGCTTAATATTGCAATTTTGTTATTACAATTGTTTATAAAAGAATATTATTACTACACAGAAATGTTCATGTTTCAGAACAAAACTGTTCCTCTTCAGGTGATATATTAAAATAAATGGTGAAATCATATGCTAATACTCCCAACAATTTCAGGAACAGATGTAATTTATGCCCGAAGGAGAAATTGACTATTATCAAATACAATAATCCAGCGGAACTTTGCGAACCAACGAAACGAATTGATATTTAAATGCAGGCATAAAAATAAGAATGAAATCATTTAGCTAGATCAAAATCAAAATTAAACTTAAATATTTGGTTTCTTTTGCAGAAAAATCTGGAATTTCTCTCTGGAAATATTATACCCCACCCCCAATTTTTTTACTAGTTATATTGTATTAGTTTAATTGTTATATAATGTTCATATTATTTGGATGTAATATTGTATGTATATGTGTGTATGAATATGTGGGTTTGCATTTATATGTATATGTATATGTGTGTATATATAAAAGATAAAATATGTATGGAATATGCATATATGGGCATATGTATATATGTAGGTGTATGTGTGTATATGTTGGTATGAATATGTGTGTACATATATATATATATATATATATATATATATATGTACGTATATATATTTTAATTTTATTGTTTCCTCTTATTCAGTATTTTATTACATATTTAATTTTTAGTGTATGTTATCTTCTTTACTAGTAGTTGTTTATTATTGTTATTATTATTATTTTTTTAAATTTTTAATAATTTATTATAAATATTTTATTATTATTATACTTTTTAATATTAGTATTATTTAGGATTATTTTATTTTTTATTAGTATTAGTATTATATTTATTTTATATATTATATTTTTGTTATTATTACTACACTTATAATATAAGACTACTAGTATTTATATTATATTTTGTATTTAAAAGTTAAATTTACCATTTAATTTTATACCGTAGGTACAACCCATTATCTAATGTTAAATTTCCATGTCATGTTTTTCAAAGAAAACAGACAAATTGCAATTCTGATTAATACTCTCGCATTTATTAACATATATTAGTTATGTATCTAGACCATAGACACTGGGGTCGATCTAAGACATTAGCTTTAACCTCCTTTCTCCTTATACTTTTTGTTCTCCCTTTCTTTCTCTTTTTCCTTTGAAAATTTTTCTATATTTTTCTTTTTCTTTTTTTTGTTTTCTGAATGAGCAGGGAAAATATTTTGTGGAATGCCGCTACAAATATCTATTTTCGTTATGGGAACATGAGTGTCTGTATGTGACGATTTTCTGGATGATTTTAAACATTTAACTGTTGTATGATTTGGGTCTGAGGAGCGGCTGCTTAACTGCAAAATATTTATTAACCATGAATTTGTAGAATATCCAAAAAGTTTTTCAAGATTATATTACTATGTTAAATTTAATAAAAAAAATTAACATTGAGTTCTTTTGAGTGTGTCTCTATTGGAATTTACCTGACAAAAGTACCAAATATTCGACGTTCTGACGAGCACCCATAGCTCAGAGGTAGAATCGCTGACTGACGCCAATTCGGTCGGGTTTCAATCCTGGGTTAAAAAGCAATCGGATGTCTAACCGTACTGATGAGCTGTGATACAGCGAAACAGATCTGTCTACGATGACTATATATATATATATATATATATATATATATATATATATCACTCAACATAAATTTTTACTGGATCAGAATGTTGTAAGAGCAGAGAAATGGTTGCATATTATGAGTATAGGTAGGATAGATAACGGTTGTCTCCTCTCAAAATAAAATTCTAATCATAGAAGCATCTTGCATTGCAAACTGATTTGATGAAGAAGTTGTTTGAGTGGGAATTATTCCTTATCAATGGAATATGAAGGGAATAAGAATGAATGGAATCGAGGTATGTAGACTGGTGGGTCCTAGTTGTGAAGGTTCCTACAAGTAAAACCAAATAATGTAGTTCGCCCGAATATCTTCCATGAAAGTAACATTACAGCAGCGAGAAGCTAATAGCATTTCGTTTCTAGGAAAAAGGGGGTTGAAGTGGGGGAAAGAGTGACTTAACGTAGACCATGGACCACTCAAATACAAGGCTACAATCAAGTTACTATTTTGACAAGGAAAAACTGACAAAACAGTTTTGGATGAGATGACAAAATGGACCAATTACCTCATAGGTTTATTAAATACTGAGGTTGAATAGATTTTACTAGAAATTACGCTTATATTCGGCAGCCACTGATGTCACCATCCAGTGAATGCAAAGTACACCATCTTAAACGATCGCCTTTTATAACCATTTGGAAAAGAGCTGTTGTTGATTTCTCGTTTTTTCGCATCTTTGGATGTCAGAACAGCCATGACTCATATCTCATGGAATGCCAGTTATCGTGGGAAGACATCCATTGCAATTGGGTCAAGACAAATCTTTAATGAACGCAACACCTCGGCAGCTGCTGTGCTTATGTGCATCATCACGCGTATAAACGCACACATATATTTAATATGTTCATTTAGTCTGACACAAGTCTAAAAGGAATGTGTGGCTTCATGTAAACCTACTTATAAATGGAACTTTGTTTGTGTGTATGTGTGTGTGTGTGTGTCTGTGTGTGTGTCCGTTACCTATAGACTCCGAAAAAGCTGAACCAATTTTCTTGAAAATTTGCACAGTTGTACTATAAGCGTCTGCGAGTGTTCTTAGCTAGGTTTTGTGTTGAGGTACCCCCGATAAATATCGAAAATCGATAATCGAAAAAATCGGGTTATAGAAGGAGTGGTCTGATTTTAATCAAATTTAATACACTCATAGACAAAGACATAAGAAACGATATTCAGAAGTTTGAAGGTTGCAGTTCTTACAATAGTGCAGAAAATCGACAATATATATATATATATATGTCTTTGTCTATGAGTGTATCAAATTTGATTAAAATCAGACCACTCCTTCTATAACCCGATTTATATATATATATAAAAGGCAAGATGTTTGTGTGTGTGTCTGTTTATCTATCTGTATGTCCTTTATACGAATCCACAATTTTTATCCGATTCTCACCAAACTTCACACAAATATTCTTTAGGTTGAGTCTGAGCTCCAGGACCATGGATTAGTTTTAAAGCTTTTATTACACCCGAGCAACGCCGGGCTATACTGCTAGTTAATCCATAATTTGAAAGACTTGAACTCCATGCCTTGAAGATTCAACATTTTAACTATAGGGTTTCCGTGCTTGTTTTATGAGCCTTTCTTTTGATTCGATTATTTCTATCAGAAACTTTATCAAAGAGGCAGTCTCAGTATAAAAATGATTTTGGATTAAATATCATGATAGCAGACAAGTCACAAAATGACACTCTCTTCGAATTTAAGGCGTTTACACGACTCGCTATTTTATCAATTTTTTACCGGGTGTAGTTAGAGTTACTTAAAGCTGGAGACTGAACTTTGAAGAAACATAAATAAATAAATAAAAATAAGTTGTCAAGGATTCCGTTGCATGTTTTTAAGAAGTGAATTAGCTGCAATCATATGCACCTTTAGGAAAGCATTGCAATCGTCTCAGGTCGTAAAACGCAGTTAAATTTATTGACACAGATATGATCGAAATCGTGTTTTATTCCAACTATAAACTAAATAAAATTGACTACAAATGCATGTTTTTAAGAAGTGAATCAGCTGCAATTATATGCACCTTTAGGAAAGCATTGCAATCGTCTCAGGTCGTAAAACGCAGTTAAATTTATTGACACAGATATGATCGAAATCGTGTTTTATTCCAACTATAAACTAAATAAAATTTACTACAAATGCATGTTTTTAAGAAGTGAATCAGCTGCAATTATATGCACCTTTAGGAAAGCATTGCAATCGTCTCAGGTCGTAAAACGCAGTTAAATTTATTGACACAGATATGATCGAAATCGTGTTTTATTCCAACTATAAACTAAATAAAATTTACTACAAATGATTTCTTTGTTGATCTAAATGAGTAAATTACAGTAGCCAGTTGTGTTGGGGCAAGACCTTATGTTTGAATCAATCTACCAAGGCTCTTTACAGTTTGCACAGTGCCAATGTCCCCTGGATACATTTCTGCACATAATTGTACACTGGCTTAATGGTAAGTCCAAAGCTTATCCATTTGTTGATCTAGTAAGGCCCAGTGTCGGATTATCAATTAGTCATACAGAAAGTCAACATCCGTTGCCGACCTTTTTTCGCCAAGAGCCACGCAAAAGAAAAACGACTAAATAATCGAGATATTCTTTCTTCTTTCTGAATTCTTTACTCTTCTTTGAAATTATTCGCGTGTCTCAATGCAATTATTGGGAAATATCACTTTTATTAATGAATGACACAAGGTCATTCTTCTTAAGGAGTAAATGCTACAAATGTGAAACTTTTAATATTTGCTGTCGAATTGAACATTAAAATAAATAAAATGATATATTAAACATAGTATTTAATCTTGCAGCCTCACCTGGACTGGCGCTTCAATGTCTTTAAAGATTCCTGATAAAATACAAAGAAGAATCTGCAATGTTATCGGCCTTGATCTACTACCTCTGTTTCAGTCATTTTCCCAGTGCCGTAATGCAGCTTCTCTGGGTCTTTTCTTTAAACATTTTCATGGTAATTGTTCTGATAGATTTCTATGCGTCCTGGTTATGACGATAAACTACATCCGGCAGGAAAGACCTCTGATCGAGAGATTTTAAGAGTCGTGGGGCCAATTCCTAATTACTATTGATCCCAGTTCCAAACTAATTTGCAGTGGGAGCAACTGTTATGGTCCAAGCTATGGGCAAATAGCGAACCCTCAACTGAGGTCAAAACATGAAAATATAAAAATACATTAAATAAATTGCCAGCAATATATTTTCATAGTAGAAAACAAAAAAAAAATATATTAGAAGTAGTATATTTTTTAAAGTTGCCAAAACACACACGAAAATAGAATTTTGGCATTAACTGACCTTTAAGGCCGTTGAATAAGTTTTCACCGATTTTCTATGAAAAGTAATGTTTTATTTACAAAAATTAGTAAGTAACATGTCCACCGCTAGCCACTACTTTTTCCCATCTTTCTGGCAGCATTTGAATTTCACTTTGAACTTTGTCAATGTAACGTTAGGGATATTAAGGGAGATAGAAAAAACATGAAATGAAGCCATAACAACACACCACGACCTGCCTTTGATCTTCCCGCAGACTTGGCAGGTAGTGCGACCATAGCAGAAATCGAATTATGATGAAAAATGACAACATAATGAAAATAATAATTACCATATATTTATGCCCTACTTTTGTACTGAGCATTTTTTAAAGTAAATATCTAACTGTGGAATGTACTTCCATTAGTAACTATCGCTTTATATATATATATATATATATATATATATATATATATATATATATATATATAAGAACCATTAATATGCGCTGGGGATTTCATTCTGAGTGTATCATTCTGTTATTCTTAATTAGATTGTATGCCGCATTTTCCTATTGATGTTAAGATGTTTGGTGACATTGTGCATTGTCTTGGTTTTAGGTTTATTGCGATGAATTTGAGTTTGCGTACTCTGATGTATTACACTTATTGTATTAACAGTGAATTTAATGTATTGTTATGCAATACATCCTTTCAATGCTCATATCGTTCTTTTGTGTTTCTGGATGCTTTGCCGGTTCACCCCATTTGATATTTTATACAAACTATTCTTCTTGTTGCCGTCTCATTTGGTGCTAACTCTGCCTCATTGATTACGAGGTGATGTTGATGAACTTTAGGTTAAGGTAAGATTAGGTATTTTTGATGGCGTTGGTAGGGTTAGGGTTATGCGCCTACTTTTGTTATGGTTGTTGGGATTATTATTTTATGTGTTAGTTTTTTTTAATATTTTTCTTCTGTGGTATCTGTAGGCTTTGGGTTTGGCATAATAGAGAAAATCATTTGGGTATTGGAGGAGCTTGAAACTTTTTTAATGCATTTCTCTTCCAGGAGCAGAGATTTGGGGTTACAGAATCTAAGGGCTCTTAATTAAAGCCTATGATTATTTCAGATTTGATTTTGATGAGAATAGAAGTGCATAAGATTGAACTTATTTGTGACTTTTCAGTCGACCTTGAATTACTTATCCTTATTTGTTGCTAATTAACATGGCATCGATAAATGGTGTAAAGTGTAATTTGATTCTGTTTCGAAAGTGAAATTGATTGTATGTTTCATTCTGTTTAATCTATTGATAAGTTCTGATAGTGATGGTTCGTGTGAGCCGATTAATATATCATCATCAGTATATCAGAAAATTCTTGTGACTTTTGGGAAAATACCATCAAGGACCGGATTCTTTGCTTCTAGAAAAAGACCTGCCAGTGCTCCGCTTAGTGGCAAGCTCATCTTAGCATAAAAGTTACCGTTTGCAAAGTGAAATAAAATCGGTTGTAATTTTTTCTGTTGGTCGTGAAGTGTAACTGAACTTTATTTCTCATCTTGTTTGGTGTTCGGCTCTACAACCTCAATATTTATGGCAGAAAAAATTCTAGAAACACTTCACATCAAATGACGGCAAATTTTCATTCATAAAATTTGCTTCAATCTAGACTCGGACTTGTGTTAATATACCTTTCAAACAACAAGGTAATTTTAGCCATTTGAACCTAAAATCTGTTTATATATATATATATATAAAGATATAATTAGTTTTAATGCTTTCATTACATCCGAGCAACGCCGGGCTATACTACTGGTATATATATATATATATATATATATATATATATATATAACAGCAGTATAGCCCGGCGTTGCTCGGATGTAATGAAAGCTTTAAAACTAATCATTGGTCCTGGAGCTCAAACTCTTTGGACGTTGGCACGAAAGACTAAAAAGCAATAGTTATTTCCAGTTAAAGCGAAACCGTACACTGAAAGAAAAATGAATGGCTGTAAGTCAAATTTCCTGGTATCGATTTTACATTTTCTGCAGTATTGTAAGAACTGAAACCGTGAAACTTCTGAATATCGTTTCTTATATCTTTGTCTATGAGTGCATGAAATTTGATTAAAATCGGACCACTCCTTCTATAACCCGATTTGTTCGATTATCGATTTTCCATTTTTATCGAGGATACCTCGACACAAAATCTAGCTAAAAACACTCGCAGACGCTTATAGTACAACTGTGTAAATTTTCAAGAAAATCGGTTCAGCCGTTTCGGAGTCTATAGGTAACGGACACACACACAGACACACACACATACACACACAGACAAAGTTCCATTTATATATATATATATATATATATATATATATATATATATATACGCGGAGGATTATTTACGCTCTCACACACTGATTGAACAGTGTCGAAGAATGCTAGACTTTGAAAAAACAGTAGCATTTACGTATCGTTCATTCAGTAATTTATTAGAACACTCTCAGCTATTGGCGTGTGTATATATGATATATGACACGCTACATGTCTGCCACTTTCTACCGAGCGCCAATAACTCAGAGGTAGAATCGCTGACTGACGCCAATTCGGTCGGGTTTCAATCCTCGGTAAATAGCTATCATATGTCTAACCGTACTGGTGAGCTGTGATACGGCGAAACAGATCTGTCTGCGAATGACTATTCTCATATATATATATATATATATATATATATATATATATATATATGTATTAGGTCTGATCAGAAGATTGGTAAAGGAGTTATAAAAAAAAACTACACCACATATCAATTCGGCATTAAATCTCTTTCAAAGTAGTGCTCTTCTGAATCCATATACTTTATCCAACGTTGTTTCTATTTATCGAAGCATTGTCATAACTCCTTTTTTTTCGGTATTTTTTTTGGATTTCATCAATGTCTTTAAATCTTGTTCCTTTCAGATGGTATTTGATTCTTGAAAAGGAAAAAGTCGTAATAGCCGAGGCCTGGGGATTTGTTTTTGTTAGACCTTAAGAATGTTGTTTTTGGGCAAAAATTGCGACATAAGCCATGGTCTCTGAGGTGTGGTGCGACAGGGCTGGGTAAATTCTGACCTTTGGACCGAGTGCATGTGTTCGGGTTCTCTACATTCAACCCGACCTTTTATCAGATGTCTTCTCAGTGGAGAGGCAGTCTGCTATCTGCCTCGTAACTGTTTAGCTTTCTGTCTTCAGGCAAAGAACGACTCAGTCGGTGTTCGTTCTACGGACTGAGACTTGGTTGTGAAAAATAGAAAATTTTTATGCCTGGTCTCATGTATGCGGGGGATGTGAAAATTTTGAGCCTTAGTCCGAGTACAAGCGCTCGGGTTCTCTACGTTAAGCCCGGCCTCTGCTTTGTGGAGAGGCATATGTAAATACCAGTCAATTGAAGTCTGTCAAAGTGACGAGCTTTTGAACATACACTAGAATTTTTTCTTAGTTAATTTAGGTATATGTTTTATTTCTGTTTTGACTTGTTTTGTTTCATTAATCTTCCTTTGAGTGAATTTTTCTCTTACTTTTTCCCATTTTTTGGCTTCGGTAAATTTGTTTTAATTTTTGTTTTTACACCAGAGTTCACCGTCGGCGGCGAACTTGTTTTCTCACTTTGAAATGTGTTTTTATTTTTCGTATTTTTTCTGCATTTTATTTTTTATTTGATTTGTTTTATATTGTTTGTCATTGTCCGTTTGTCATTTATCATTATCAGTTTGTTTTAATATTTAATTATTGTGGTTTTAAAAGAAAATCTTTAGAAGATAGGCGACCAAAGTCCGTACATAAAAAAATAGAAAAAAAATCGGGCTGGCATTAAGGAAGATCCACCAGAAAAGAGGCTGTCCATTTACCTCAAATGGCTGTCCATTTACCTTAAAAACGATACTAGATAAAAAGTGGGTTCTATAAGAGTAAAACTAATAGAATCACTGCCCCCAAACCCGTTGTAGAGAAAAGTAATCAAGAAAATAATCAAAATGAAAAAGAACGGAGCTCAAGTATGGCGCCTATTTCAAAAGAGGAAGTTAACGGTGTAGCGGCTGGAGAATCACCTTCTATTTTGAGTTTCCCCTTCGAAATCCGTAGTCCATGATGTGAATGAGGGTTTGTTTGGATGTCAACTTTATTTCCAATAGCTTGAAGATAAGCAGAAAGAATTAGCCCGTCAGTATGACTGGAATTAGACTACCCTATTGTAAGTGAAGCGTGACTGGTAACCCGACCTTTCCTGTACGGAGAAGTCCTATGGAGTCCCACCTACGTCAAAACCAAATCTCCTTTGAGCTGAAACTGCGTGTTCCGTGGCCCCTGTAATAGGCCTTCTCACATTGTCTGCTATAATGAAGGTGAACATGCACAGGAATTGCTGACAGTTGGTATAGTAACAGGGAAGCCCTAATCTACTGAATCTCGGACCGTGGAACCCCATGGATAAGGGTAAAACACCAGCTAGATACGCCAGAAAGCTACATGAATGAGTAAAATAATCTGACTCGGGCTACGAAAAGTCTCCGAAAATGTGTAATTGAAGGAATAAAAGGCCAAAAAGCAACCCGGATCAGTGTAGGTACCACACACTTCAGCTTCTGTCCCAACTCTCTCGCCCCTTGAGAAAAGATGAGCCTCTCCTCTATTGACTAAACCACTCTAGCTATTTTCTCCGAGAATTTCTTCCCTTAAAAAGGTTCCCACACATAGTACACCATCTATTGCTCAAGACGATTGTCCTACTCTAACACACATAATAAAAAAGTCAAAAAAGAAAGTCAACCTGCACTAAAACTCTTTGAAGATATCTGTACGCTTTAAAAAGCTTCCCACTTCCTGTGTTTCACGATCTTCTGATCCTGCTCAAACCTCTCCCCAACACATACACCACATAACAAAATAAAACAAAGAGGCAAAGATGTCCTTATGTGGAATCTACAAAAGGAAAACAAATAAAGAAGAAACTGCCTTAGAATAGCGGTGAAGATGTCTTACTCGTGTATTATCTGGGCCAAGTAGAGAGAGCGAGAAAACATGAAAGGTATTGAGGTACTTACTGTCAATGCAGAAATTATGTGACAAGGACGTAGATCACCCGCGAAATTTTCCAGAGATGAAACGGGTACTTATCATCATCAGGACTGGTTCGTGGTTCCAGCAGACTTGGGTAATGGTTGAAGAGACTATTAAGAGTTTCGGTATCATGCCCCAAGGACATTCGTGGACAGTGTGAAAACTAAGAATCTCAATTCTGCTCAGAAAAAGTCCCAGTTTTTGTTTACACCCTCCTTATATAGAACACTTAGGATATCTTGTATTGCTGTAGGATAACTTGTATCGCCATTTGCGGTTACATTACGCCTGAAATGGGCCAGGCTCAATAGGCGAGGCCGTCGGTATCCTCACTCGATCGCGATCTGGGAGTGGATATATGTGCATTACAAGAAACTTCTTTTTATTCTTGGGACCAAGATGTCATACTGTCGAAAAGGTAATTTTAGCTGGTGACTTGAATGCCGTCCGGATGTAAAAATATTTCAGGACTTAATCAAAAGGCTGATAATTTCAGGAATCAGCTATTCCGGCAGTTAGTGTAGACTAGAATTGATAAGTGTTGCTCAGCTTCGACACTGCGTATAAGATACATTGATAGAGTCTTACTTAGAAGACTCGACTTTTGATTCTTAGTCTCTCATAGTTTATTCGGATCATAGGCTAGGATTTGCATGACTGGCTGTTGGAAATTCAACACATCGTTGTTCGATGAGAAGGATGTTCAGGACGAACTTTTACTTTAATGCGAGAATTCGCGGGGACTGTTGCTGGGACAACTTAAGGGCGTTTGTTGCTGATTATAGTAAGCAGCTCAGCCAAGACAAATTAACAGAGCAAACGGCACAAAAATCTAGAACAGAAAGAGCCATGAAGTCGGGCAATAATTTGGAACTAGCTGTATCTAGTGCACAGTTGGCCTCCTTGCTCATCAAGAAAGACCAAGCTCTAGTAGGGCTAGATTAAAAAGAAGATGACGTCGAGGCAAGTATAGCAATTTGATAGATCCCTAACGTCATGTTGCCGGAACGGCGAAACGTGTCTATAAACGACGGCATTATGGTACACATGCTGCGCGGAAAGCTTTTTTTATTCTTGTGTCTGTAACAACGCAACGCTATTGACGAAGGCTGAACACTACGTGAACCTTTGCTTGCTAGGCGTTATTAGAATCGTGCAGTGAATGTTGGACAATATCAACAAAGATGAAGGGAAAATTTGAAGCAGCTGAAATGTGGTTCTACAGAAGGATGCTGCGGAAGTTCCTGGGACATGCAATGAGGATGGAGGGCTTGGAGAACCTGATACTAACAGGTCAGATAGAGGGGGAAAAGACAGAGGAAAGCAGCGGATAACATATTTAAAGGGGCTGAGCAGGTGGATGACAAAACAGGGGTTGGGAGACGTTACAGGAGAAAGCGTGCCAAGAGCCACCAGGGATAGGGAAACGTGGAAGGCCATGATCGCCTACGTCCTGAAGGGACAAGGTAGATAAAAAAAGAAGATATGGACGACATAACAAAAGGAATTCTATGGGGGCAAGAAGTTCAGCACTTCCGGACTGATCCTGTTTTTAAGCATAGGCTTAAAGTCGAGATCTGGTCAACAACATAAATTACGGCGAGTGCCTAAGCAAGATTTTATGTTATAGCCAATAGAAAACGTGTTATAACAATACTTAAAAACAAAACTGTTGAGGTGATCCAGTTGTAACATGATAAACATGCGAAGAAATAATTTGTGAGAGACACATACAAATAGAGTTGTGGTGCAATGGATATTGGCTACGAACGAGAAATCGGGGAGCCGAGTTCGAATTCCACTTTAATTCCTTGCATTCACTTACACGAAAATACCCTTTGGAAAGGTATTAATCCGTCTATTCCTTCCAGTTATGGGTAAAGTAGCAGGACAGATTAGGTTCTATAGCCTTGGCTGGTAACCAGTCTACTGCAGAAAGCAATGACAATCTACTGCGAGATAATCTTTTGCCAAATCAGTCATGTCTCCTTCTAGACATGATCGCCCAAGCGTGTATCATGCATGGCACTTCACTGACTGAGTCAATACTTAGTCTTTGTTCGATTTCCCTATCAAATACATATATTGCCAAAATGAAATTTAGGGAAAAATTGTCAAATTTCAATTTTAATATCAGTCAATTCATCATTTTTTGTTACTAACTTGTGCACGTGACCAGTTTTCAGAAGTTCCTGGAAAGCTCCCTCTCCTTCTCTTTATCTCCCTCTCTTTCTCTCTCACTCAGTTACGCTTGAAATTCAAAAAACAATTCATCAAGATGTTTGGAGGCGCGAGGACAGAAACCTTATGAATCTCTTAGGAAATTAAAGTGATTTTGTTGCTTGCTTTTATTTTATTCGTTTTTAGAGCGAAATATCAAATGGATGATTTGACCGAACAGCTGATAACAAAGTCGTCCGATAAAGTATTGAAATGTTGCTTGTCTACTTTTAACCTTTAAGAATTTTACTGTTTATCTTTTTATTGATTTGCTGTTGACGATGATGATGCTTTCCAACTTGATAGTTTTATCATGCAAAATTGGCGAAACTTAATTCGTTTCCATCACGTGAAATGCATTAAACAATTTCATTAAACAATAACAATAAAATGGATTATGGTTAATGTTTGCTATTTATTAATAGACTATGAATATACAGTGGCCTAAGGAAGGGATTTTAGCCAGCAGAATAAACTACATCCAATTTCAATATTTACTTACGATTTAATTTTAATTTACTTTCATCTGATCAATTTACAGACTGCCATAATCTTTGCTCTCGAAATTTTTCCCCCAGTCCATACGCCTGTTCTTGTTAACATCTGAATTCAAGAAGTTCTTTTCTTACAATTTCTAGAGCCTTGCTCTTTCAAAGTCTTTCATGCCGTAAACGGCAACATTTCCATGCTATTGATGACATCTTTGACGCTCTTTCAACGGTTTCTGATGATCTATCTTCAGAGCCCTTTTCGTTTGCCCAGACACAATGTTTGGTCTTCCTGAACGTTGTTCCGCACGACAATGGCCGTCTTCATTAAATTTCTTAACAGTATTATTCATCGTTTCATGATTAACTTGAAAAAAAAACTAGCAATTTCTCCATTTGACTTGCCATGCTAGTATTTGCACTTGTTGAGTTTCACTAATTTCCTTACTTCCGCGTTCTTTAATTGCAAAATATAAGTCAACTATCGTTGATAGATAAGAATAGCTTGATACTATTATAACACGCTATTGTCTGAGAAAAGGGAGAAGAGACAATATTCAGTCAGTTAAGTGCCATAAGTGAAACACGCTTGGGCGATCATGTCTTTTTCGAGATATGACTGACTGGGTAGAAGATTATCCCGCAGTAGGTTGTCATTGCTTTCTGCGGTAGACTGGTTCCTGACCAAGGCTATAGAACCCAATCTGTCCTGCTATTTAACCCATAACTGGAGGGAAGAGAGGGATTAATACCTTTCCCAAGGGTATTTGTGCGTAAGTGAATGCAATGGATTCAACTGGAATTCGAACAATATTAGACAATATTACACAAGCCAAAATTGCTCTAATCAAGGCTGGCATAAGACATATCATAACCCTCTGTATTTCTAATTTTAATTCAGAAAAAAATTGTTTCTCTTTTAATTAATTTCTTTTAATATAAAATATAAAATATCTCTTCCCACAGACAACTGATCGGTCTGACTAAGAAGTTCCGCTTTCATTGCATTTTGATGTTTGATTATTTCGTCAGATTTTGGAAAATATGAATTAAAATTATGTATTTTTCAATAGTTTCAAACGCTCACCTTGAATCACTTTTTTCTCTAAAGTTCATGTAGTTTTGTTCCTGTCATAATAAGTTTCTTTCTTTGCTGACGCCGAATCATAAACCAAAACGTCAAGACATTTTTTCAAATTGCCATTTATATTATCAAGATTATATTTAATCAATCTTCAGAGCCCTTTTCGTTTGCCCAGACACAATGTTTGGTCTTCCTGAACGTTGTTCCGCACGACAATGGCCTTCTTCATTAAATTTCTTAACAGTATTATTCATCGTTTCATGATTAACTTGAAAAAAAAACTAGCAATTTCTCCATTTGACTTGCCATGCTAGTATTTGCTCTTGTTGAGTTTCACTAATTTCCTTACTTCCGCGTTCTTTAATTGCAAAATATAAGTCAACTATCGTTGATAGATAAGAATAGCTTGATACTATTATAACAAGCTATTGTCTGAGAAAAGGGAGAAGAGACAATATTCAGTCAGTTAAGTGCCTTACGTGATAAACGCTTAGGCGATCATGTCTCTTTCGAGACATGATTGACTGGGCAGATGATAATCCCGCAGTAGGTTGCCATTGCTTTCTGCGGTAGACTGGTTGTCGACCAAGGCTATAGAACTCAATCTGTCTTGTTATTTAACCCATAACTGGAGTGAAGAGACGGATTAATACCTTTCTCAAAGGTATTTGTGCGTAAGTGAATGCAAGAATTTGAACTGGAATTCGAACTCGGCTCTCCGATTTCTCGTTCCAAACCGATATCCACTGCACTACAACGCACATCCTAGATTTTATTACACATCTGATAAACAGAAGTATTAATATAAATGTGGTTTTTTCTATGCGACATTTACGTTCACATCTAGGATTTCCGATAAGGATATATATATTTAAAGTATAACATGAATTACCTACTTACATGTCATGGCTTGTTTTAGAGGAAAACCCAACAGATTTCTTTTCAATAAATGTAAGCACTTACGCACATATTTGACGCAACATGATTGGAAGCTCCCCTTGCATATGACCCTGTGCCATACACATCTAAGATTAATAATAAATACAATTAGCGGAGGGTTACGGACATGTTACATTCCAATACCGGTTCCTCTACGTTGACTAAAGTTAAGCAACGTAAAGCCTTGTCAGTATCTAGTGGGATGACTGCTTGCTAGATATTTATTAAAAAACCAAACAAAATTCTTACAATCTAAAAATATTTCCTGGCTTTAAATAACCTGTAAAGCATTGATCTGCTTTGTTTGCACTGGGCTTTCAAGGTGTTTGAGTTTAGCTGAAAGGCCAGATATGAACACTGACCTTTCCAATTAGAAATCTTGGCGCAATATCATCTTCCTATTCTTATTTTCCTTCATTTGACCTTATGTTAAGCTAAGTGTAGTGTGATTGTTCATTCATTTTCCTTATTACATACTTTCTCCTTTGTGAATGTGTGTTCTTGAGTTTGTGAAATATCTAAAGCCACGCTACACAAAAACACGCTGTCGATTTTCTAGGTAAACACTTCCGTCCGTGTTTATGGCCGAATTCCTGCCAGGCCAATCTCTGTGCTTAGCGACATCCTTACCGACCTCACTGCCGTTCCATTAAAACTTTTATGGCGTCGGTCATTTGTAATGGCAAGACGACTGCCAATCGAAAAGAATTGCAGTCGATAAGAGGAAGTGACCACCGGTCGTCAAAGACAATATGCTATCGTGCTATCCTTCTCGAAATTAAATGTTGACATCATTCTGAACAAATGCTACTAAGATAATGGCAAGTAAACATTGACAGGGACTCTGATATTTTTTTTCCTTTTCTTGCCGGTCTCATCTGTATATTTCATTCCTTAAACATTTCAAGAACTTCTATTTTGTGAAACACACATCTGATTGGGTGATCCAGAAACATTACAATCATTATTTCACGACAGGTGCCATTATCTATTAACTTTATCCTCATTATTTTCACTTTCAACCAACTTTTATCTATCTATCTATCTATCTATCTATCTATCTATCTATCTATCTATCTATCTATCTATCTATCTCTCCAAATCTGTTCATATCTATCTATCTATCTATCTATCTATCTATCTATCTATCTATCTATCTATCTATCTATCTCATTCAGTTTCTATCTATCTGTCTATCTCATTCAGTTTCTATCTATCTATCTATCTTAATCTTTTCATATTTATTTTAGCAATTGTTCGCTTCAAACTAAAGATTTTTTTTTTATGTTAGATTAGACTGTTTAATGATTTAAAATGCTTTTTCAGAGTAAAATTGAGCAAAGAAGCCTTTAGGGAAAATAAAGCATTTTTCTTTGCCAAAATGCTAATGTCTACCAATATTTTAGGCTGAAACGATGCCACAACAGTTGAACGCGCAACAAGAATCGAATTTATTAAGTCATAGATAAATTTTCAAGGGAAAAATAGCATAACGTCCATTTTGAATATGAGTGGCCAAAGTAGCAGTAATTTCTTAACTACTTCTACTCGGTATGTATGTTTATAGGTAACTAGCTGAAGTACAGGACTACGTTGGGTATGTGGTTGCCGCTTGTTATAACGAGAGTAAGATGATTCTTTTATATTGTGATGGTGAAATAGTAATTTATTTAGTTTAACCATAACAAGTTCTACCAAGTAACTTCAAATCCCAAGGAGAAAAAAGTAAAATGGTAAGCTAGAAATATCCTTTTTAGAATATCTTATAAAATAAATAAATATAAATTTCTTAATCTTTAAATGCAAAATCTAAAGTTTGTTTCTATGGTCATGTACAATAACCACATAATAGCAATAAAAGAAAAGCAAAATAATTTCGGTTTAACTTCAAAGAATAAACACTAACAAATATTTTAGAGCAACATTGTTCTGTATTTATATTGATTTTTAAAAGCGCGCAATTTTTATAGTTTCTGGATATTAAGAATAAAAAAAAATTATAACCTTGTACAGAACAATGTTAATCATGTCCAAAAATATATATTTCTCTACAACAGAACGACTATTTCTTCCCATGATAAACAAACATTGCATTCAAACCTTCCTCTGAGCTGAATAAATCATCACCCTCCTCTTTTTCATTTCATTATCATTAAAAATTTTAAATATATATTTTTTACTATAGTATTTATTAGCATTTTTACTTCATGGTTTTGTTTCCCTTTTTTAGGGTCCCTTGTAAATATGTGGTATTGTGGTGCGTGAAGGACTGGGGGGTGATGGATGGATTCTTGAGGTGAATGTAAAAATTATTAATGAGTGTTAGGGTCGTGGAAGTGTTTAGCTAAGTATAGGATAGTTAAGAAAGACCACCCACTACCCATCCCCCTTTTTGGCCATGTGCCACATTTTGCGTATTTTCATACAATAAATATATAACCTTTCTCTAAGTTCAATGAATTATGTCCAACATATTAGAGACTTTACACACAAACACACACACACACACACACACACACACACACACACATATATATATATATATATATATAGTCTAGAAAAATTTAGATATTCTACAATTTCATGGGTAATACGTATTTCGCAGGCAAACCTGCTGGTCAAACTCAAATTATTCAACAGTTAATATTCAAAATAATCCAGAAAAGCATTTCATACAGACACTCACGTGCCCATTTTGTTATTCTATTATTTTATTATTTACAAAATAATATTTACTCTTTTAAATTAAATAAACAAATTTAATATTGAGTTCTTTTGAGTTTGTCTCTTTATGGAATTTACCTGACTTAAATACCAAATATTCTACGTTATATATAAATTAAGGTAGAAACGTTATTTCATGGGAAATCGGAAGTTTGGCCTATTACAGGCGAATCATCATCAGCTTCCGTCTTTATTGTACAGAAGATTTACCATGAAATAACGTGTCTGCCATAATTTTTCTCATACTTGCTCTATATGTATTTATATACATACATATATATATTTCGAGCTCTCTTAGAGAGTTATCCTACCACTGTATTTACAGGATACTCCTTTGGATTCTTCTATATCTACACTGCATGCTGATATATATATAAGGTAACTAAAACAGTTCTGTCCTTTTTAAAAGGAAAAAAGAAAACGCTTCACAGTTAGCCTTCGAATTAATCGCCATTAGCATCCAGCACCTTCTCCCACGTGTCTCCAGCTATTCAATGCCCTTGCGGTAGAACTCGGATGGGGGTGAGGGGTGTAAAGAAGCCCATGAGGGCTTTGCGCAACTCTGTTTCATTGGTGAAGGGTTTTTTACAAAGAAGAATATCCAGGGAGTGGAGGAGGTGGTAATCGGGTGGCGCAAGGTCAAGTGAATAAGGTGGATGGTACAAAGTCTCCAACCCAAGTTGCTTTATGGTATTCCTGACCACTCGCGCGACATGCGGCCTGGCGTTGTCATGGAGGAAAAGCACACCTTTGCGATTCACCAGTGCTGGCTCTTTCTGGCGGAATGCCTTTTGCACACGTTTCAATTGCTGCGAGTATAGGTCTCCAGTGACAGTTTGGTCTGTTTGTAGCAGTTCATAATGAACCACTTGATGACCTGTCCACCAGACACAAAGCATAATCTTGCGTGGGTGCATAGGTGGTCTTGCGGTGTGAGGGAGACAACCAATGTCTGGAACGCTTGGGAGCTTCGAACAGAACCCACTTTATAACTGGTAAGCACTCGATTGAATAAGGATGCGGTACGGTGGCGAGAAAGCAGCGATAAGCAGGCTGCTACTTCTTGTTTCTTTGTAGACCTCCAACAGCGTTTGCGGAACCCGCTTGCTCAGTTTGTAAGTCTTACCTAGGCGGTGGAGGAGAAGTCTAATTGTTTCATCGGAAACGTTGAATGTCTTGCAAGTTCACCATACATTAGACTACTCTCTTCTTCAATGGCTGCCTTCGGGACTCGGTCATTCAAGACCTGTGGTCGTCCACTGCGAGACTCATCATGGAGAGACAAATCTCCCGACTTGAATTTTCAAAACCAACGCCTTTCAGTACATTCATCCACAGCACTATCCCCAAACGCTTGACATATGCAGCGACTTGATGCAGTTGCTGATAAGCACACTTTGAAGTTGTAACGCAAACAGTCCCAAACGAGATCTCTAGACACTTCCATGCTTCTTACAGCTGTCCGGTTTATAACTGATGGCCGGGCACGGTGCGCGTGTTTTTTATAACGTCTGATGTTTCTACTTCCGGCTGTCCTAATTTGAAAACAATTGCTACACGCAATCCGTATATATTTCAATTTCATTCAATGACTCATCAAAAAACGGACAGAACTTTTTTGGTTACCTTGTATATATATATATATATATATATATATATATATATATATATATGGAGCTAGTAAAGAAATAAACACCCCCGTCAATCTTCGATGTTCATTAGTAATCGCTCGCATTTATAGCTTAAAGAGAAATATTTTTGCTATTTTGTTGGCCCGGATGTTTAGTCCGGGATGCATATCCGCTATTTATTTCTTTTTGTATGTGAAGATATCGTCCTTTCTTCCGCTCTTTATTCAAAGCCTGCATTAAGAAAGATCCAGATTGCCAACTCACATACAAACAACAATTCGAAAACGAGTTTTTATTATGTTTAAGGCGTAAACACCGACCCCGATAGAGATTTGATCCCACCTGACGCTCCCTTCATCAAATATTTTTCATATATATATATATATATATATATATATATATATATATATATAATTAAATTTGTTTTAGAATTAAAAATTGAAAATACGTTGCGACACGGGAATCTCGTCATTAGGCAATGTAAGATGTTAGTTGTGAAAATGATTTTTATTTGAAAATTTTCAGAAATTGAAAATCATTTTCACAACTAATATTTAACATTGCCTGATGAAGAAATAGAAATCTCGAAACATAGAAATTTGCGTGTCGCAATGTATTTTCAATTTTTGATTTTATAACACAATTAATTATATAATTACATTAAGCTCTACAATATTTATTTTACTGAGCACTCTTTAAAAAAAAAGTAAATGGCAGAGAACTCAAAATCGTAAAACCTTGGATTCTCTTTACCTGGATATATATATATATACGGAAATCCCGTCTTTATAAAGTGTATATATGTGAGTATACGAACGCAAGATCCGTATGTAGACATGAAAAAGTGTAGGTTGGTAAGTATGTATAAGCATAAACAAAGTCACATTTGTAAGTATATGTGGGAATGTACGCACATATGTATATGGATATAAGTTAGTGTACATGGGTGGTTTAATTTATGGGGTTACACATACATACGTATCCATGGAATTTAGAAGTTTCTATAGCAGTCAACATCTTCACGACTGGTCTGAATACCCCCAGCTGATCTGATGCCAGTGCCTAAGTCCTGACTCTCTTTTCCTTTTTCTCTTTTTATTTTTATTTATTTTTTTCTTTCTCTTCAGTTAAAGAAAATGCTTATTCTGGCAAAATTTTTTGTACCAAATGGAAAGAATATTGTATGGTCTGATGAAATGAGCTAATTAAGCTCATTGAAATGAATTTTAATTTATAACCAATTTAAATGACGTATTGAGTTTTCCTTCATAAATATAATATTTCTCTGGATAACATCCATTGAGCTCTCTATATAAATATTACACTTAATATTTTATATTAAGTTAATCTTGTTGGATTATCCTCACCGTTTACAGACTGGACATCTATACCTATATATATATATATATATATATAGAGAGAGAGAGAGAGAGAGAGAAAGAGAGAAAGAGAAAGAAAGAGAGAGAGAGATTTATATTTTGAAAAGTCTATACTTATACGTTCAAGCTCCCAATTAAAACTTTTTTTAATATTCTTCTGCATATACATAAATAATAGATTTTTGCCTCTAGGGAAAAACATACTTATCGCAAAGAAATTTGCAATCAAAACTTTGTCGTCGAATTGTTCGAGACAATTCGTATTGGTTTAAATCTAAGCTTTAATGAACTAATATTTATTTTTATAAAAATACAAAACGTATGGCACAAGGCCGAAAGTGGGGATGAGGAAGACTGATTATCATCTGTTTTATCTTAAATTTATATAACCGCAATTATTTTCCCAAATAGACTATAAAATAATCCTTGCATCAAAATACCATATTCTTACTTACCAATCTTACTAAAAACACCATAATATCTCAAAGTCCCTATGAAGTCCTAACTATTCTCCATATTTACATTTGTTTGGGGCGAATAAAATAACAAATTTAAAAAAAATGAAAAACCCAATGACTATTTACAATATGCGTAAAACTATATTCTTATGAGAAATGGACTCTTCCTCTTGCAACGTATATGATTACTTGCGTGACTTTCGAGAGCAATTAACAGAGCAGTTTAACGAAGCAATCAAGTACAGCAGTTAATGAGAGCAGTTAACGACAGCTACTAGTCAGGCAGCGTAATAATACATTCGGACCTACTCATTTCTATATTTCTTATTAGTAACACTTTCTTTGAATACCTTGTTTCTATCATACACTGTTTTGAACCTATCTTCTTAGGTTCCGTGTCTTACTTCCGGTACAAACCGGTCAGTACAACTCTTTGCGGCGAAGTTTCGCCACAACTCCACAACACGTATATACAAGAAACTAAAGAAAATGGTGTTAGTAATACACCACAATCTTTAATTTTGGCAGAAATAACAGTCAATTTGATGAAATGAATGCGGCATTTGAAAGAATTAAAAACCACTCCTTCGATCAAATACACCCACAGCTACACTCATTTAGACACGTCAGCAATTACGAAAGACCATAGTCGAAAAACGAAAGGTGTCCCTCATCTACCAGAGAACTGGCATTTCTTGTCGCCTAAATTAGGAGAGGATGACGGATTAAACTAAAGCAAATGGGGACAAAAATAAAAGAAGCCAATGAATGCGTATCCGCCGGCTAAGTTGACTTGGCGTAAAAAAAAAAAAAAAAACAGAGTAAATAAACAATCTTAAGCTACACTATTTTGGGTAGACTTACCAATGTTTAATAAAAGCCTGTCAATACCCTGGTGCCAAACCGGCATCAAAACTCCATTCCCTTGACAGATACGCGCAAGACTCACCCACCTTTTGCCAAATTCTGAAAGCGGAAGTCGTCGCCTTTTCGACCAGATCTTTACTTTAAGCTGATGCTTAAAAAAAGATTAATTAAGAAGAAGTAAAATTCTTGTCTGCATATTATTCCTCGTGTCGCGTCGTTCATATCAAAACTCGCATAGCACTTAGTAAGCACAAGAACACATGGTGCTCAGCGACGTTACTACATTGCTACAAACAGAACTGGCCTCAAGGACAAATAATTTTCTGTGTAGCATGCGATACATGGTGTCTTTCTTCAACTTTCACAACAGGCTTACAAATATATATCCCACCCTTTATTCCAAAACACAGATCCCGTCAATTACTGCTCTAGTATTAGTAAGAGCGGGTACCGAAAATCACTAAACTTAGGCTTATCTATGTTTACACGAAGCCAGACGAGGCTATGACCCGAGTAAACTATAGAATGAAAACTTGGAGTTCTACATCGACTCTCTTAACTCGAACTCGGCCGATATTGCTAGAACGTACCACCGAAGCCGCTTCTATTATTTCAAGTCCACTCTACCTCCCGTATCTAGTTGTCGATAAAGTCCCGAAATGGCTTCTTATCCAGGTTGTTAGTATCCGGATTGCCTCTATACGATCTATATCTGGATCAAGGACGGCATTCCAATCGCCCGCTAAAATAACCCAACGAGATGTCGTCATAAGCAGCTTGATCCATAGAAACAAAACAGGCCACTCTGGATGGTCAATGGGCGCTTATATCTTATGAGACGAAGAGGTTTATCCTTTATGGCAACATTCTGCTCGCAAAGCCTGTCCGCCGGATCTGCGAAAACAAAAGCTCACGTCATATTCAATGATTTGCTCACAAGCCAGTAAACACTACTCGAGCTCGTATCAAAACATGCTGAACAGAGGACAAACCTCGTAGATAGAATGCATTCATAATCGCGAGTTGAAAACCAGGTCTCTTGTACACAACATATATCTATCCCGAGACACTGAAGATTGCGAGTGATCCTCGTGCTGCGAGACTCCGACTTCAGGCCCTAGGATTTCAAAATAGCTAACCAGTCAGATTAGGGTTAAGAATCCGACTTTAACATGAGAAAAGACACCAGCAGCCTCTATCATTAATCCATGACCCATCTCATTCTTAATGAATATATCCAGGGAGGATCCACCTATATCCCAGGGTTATGTCAGTTTTAATGAGAGAGGTAAATGTAAACAGGGGCCCGTCCCGCACAAAATTGTTTGAGTTTATTGATTTCATGGTTTTCTAAAATTGCAAGTGGTGAGGTGATCTTGAATGAATTGATGGCATGCTCGACCACACCACATATCAGCAGAGCCCAGACACGTTCTGATGATTGTGAGCAGTCATTTTTCTTGGGGATATTGATGAGGATCTTCCACATCATATTCTCCATACGTTTTAATCGACAGCAGATATTTCAGTTCTTTGTTCTTGTTTCCATAATTTTAGGCTCTCTCCGCTTAACACGGCAGATGTCCTCCTTTAAATTCTATGGCATTTTGGATGTTTTTTCTTTCTTTCATTCGCCTCAATAGAAGGTTTCTTTGCCTTTTAGTAGGCTGAAGCATTGCTTGTTTTTGAGATGAAGGACTGCCAATAGAACTTGGAGTATGAAGAGTTTTTTTAAGGGACTGTCATCTCGGCTGAGTGCGATAAATTTACAGGGTGAGGAGTGAGTGAACGAATGAATTGAGAACAAAGGAAGACGGGGTAGAAGCCGAGGTTTGTGATGCCTTTTTGGATGGTGATTTTGTGAATATGATATATATTCTGGAAAGTTCTATTTTTGAAAGTAAATAAATTGTTATAATTAAAAAACCAAAACAATTCTTTTAAAATTTCCTTAATAATAAAAAAAAATTGTTTCTTCCCACTATAAAACCCTTAATATATATTATTTATGAAAGCAATTGAAAGCTTATCAAATTAAAGAATTTCACAGTTTTGTTTCGTTTCTTATTTTACTTGGGTGGGAGGAGATTTTTTGGAAATCGAGGCCAAATGATTCCCAAATCAGTTATGCGTTTAACTCATAAAACCAAAATTTCTAACAAAATTCAATTTTTTAAAATTTCATGAATTTACTTGGAATTTACTTGGAACAAATGTAAAAAAAGAATAGTTTTACAAAGATTTTTTTTAACAATACTAATTTCAAAAGTAATTTCATTCCCTTGTAAATAAGTTATGAAAGTGTCATTAAAATCCGACAATCATTTGATTATTGCAAGAATTTCCAAATTATTGTATTTGCCACTGGAAAAAACTGACTTACGTAATATTAATAGTAGTTAGAAAGGATTAAAAAAGTTTAAAAAGTAATTAAAAATAATTTGATCTTTCTTCTTAATAACATAAACGTTTTAATGGTTCGTTTTTATTAAGTTTGGGGACTTTTTTATTCACTATGCTGTTTTTCAGCGATTTAGTAAAGGTAGCAACACTGAAATATAATACACTGAAAATTAAAAAAAAAACAGATTGACGAGCAAAAATAGCATAAACAGTAAACATGGAATGAAAAATTCGCTGTATTAGACGATGAAATAAAAATAAAACTTGAAAATATAATAAAACTAGCAGTATAACCCGGCGTTGCTCGGGTGTAATGAAAGCTTTAAAACTAATCCATGGTCCTGGAGCTGAGACTCTTTGGACGTTGGCACGAAAGATTAAAAAGCAATGGTTGTTTCCAGTTAAAGCGAAACCGTAGACTGAAAGAAAAATGAATGTCAAATTTTGATTTTCTGGTATCGATATCAAATAAGTTTTTCGTCGTAAACTGAATTTTGAAGGCTAAATAAGTCCTCTGAGTAAATCGAATCATGGCAGAGACTAAGAACTACAATTATACCTACTTAGAGCCAAACCTAAAGCAAAAACTAAAATAAAAGGGCTGAAAAAATACAGGCATACAGGCAGATAAACAGACACACACACAAACATCTTCCCTTTTATATATATATATATATATATATATATGTATATATATATATATAATCGATTTTCTGTACTATTGTAAGAACTGCAACCTTGAAACTTCTGAATATCGTTTCTTATGTATTGTCTATGAGTGTATCAAATTTGATTAGTAGAAGTCTAATTTCGCACGTGACGTTCTTCCGAATCTTTTTTTTATTCTTTCTTTGAGTTTCCCTGTTTTATTGAATCATTACATTTCGCATTTTGTTTTACTTTTGTTTTTATTAATTTGAGTCGTTTTTATCGATTATGCAAAGGCGTTCGACAAAATACGCCACAAAGAATTGATGGACATCCTCACTAACTTCGACATATTTGGGAAAGACATAAGAGTAATCAAGAATCTCTACTGGCAGCAAACTGCCTGCATACGGACAGGTAACGAATTCAGTAGATATACAAAGATAGAAAGGGGCGTAAGACAAGGATGTGTCTTTTCATCGGATCGATTTAAAATGTACAACTAGAATATTTTGAGGACCCTAGATGTTATGCCAGGATTTGTCAGCAATTTGAACAACATAAGTTACGCAGACGATACAGTGCTAATTGCTGACACGGGAAGGAAACTACAAGACTTCCTGTAGAGAGTGACAAGAAAGGAATACAAATAAACTGCAAGAAAACCGAATGCATAGTCATCAGGAAATAGAGCAACCCAAAATGCCAAATACATTTGGGAGATACTAAAATCAAGCAAGTACAAAAATTTAAATACCCGGGATATGTTCTAATAGAAGACGGAAAGTGCGACACAGAGAACTGAAGGCGAATTAGCATGGCGAAGGACGGGTTCCAGAAGTTGAGTAAAGTATTAAAACACAGGAAACTTTCACTAGAAACAAGTACGAGAGTACTAGATTGCTCTGTGATGTCAGATCTTCAATATTGCAGTGAATGTTGGACAATATCCACAAAGATGAAGGACAAACTTGAAGCAGTTAAAATGTGCTTCTACAGAAGGATACTGCGGATATCGTGGACCGAGCATGTGAGCAATGACGAGGTGTTGAAAAGAATGGAAACGAAAAGGAAATTAATATTGAGCATCAGGAAGAGACAAATGAAGTTCCTGAGATATGCAATGAGGAAGAAGGGCTTAGAGAACCTGATACTAACAAGCCAGATAGAATGAAAAAGAGACAGAGGAAAGCAGCAGATAACATATTTGAAGGGACTGAGCAGGTACATGACAGACGGGGGTTACGAGATGTGAGAGGAGAAAGCGTGCTAAAAGTCACCAGGGATAGGGGGGACGTGGAAGGCCATGATCGCCTACGTCTTGAAAGGACAAGGCACACAGAAGAAGAATTTGAGTCGATTTTCGGGAATATTGGATTTTTAAGTTATTTTTCTTTTTAATTTATTTATTTTTTTTTTTAGTTTTCGTTCCCGCATGAGAAAATCGTTTTATTTTTACTATTTATTTTTCCCTAGTGTAACTGAGTTACTCAAGACTGTTGTTTTATTTATTTTAAGGTTTTGTATTTTAATCATTTTATTCAACAAACATTTCATTTTTTCTTGTGCATTATTTAATTATTTAGTTTATCTAAACTTATTTATAAATGGAACTTTGCCTCTGTGTGTGTGTGTGTGTGTGTGTGTGTGTGTGTGTGTGTCTCCGTTACTTATAGACTCCGAAACGGCTGAACCGATTTTCTTGAAAAATTACACAGTTGTACTATAAGCGTCTGCGAGTGTTCTTAGCTAGGTTTTGTGTCGAGGTACCCCCGATAAATATCGAAAATCGATAATCGAAAAAATCGGGTTAAAGAAAGAGTGGTCCGATTTTAATAAAAAAAATCGGTGAGCCGAGTTCCAATTTCAGTCGAGCACACTGCATTCACTTGCGCACCTTGGGAAAGGTATTAATCCGTCCGTTCTCTCCAATTATGGGTTAAATAATTGAGGTCTGCTGTTCATGCGATCTGTGGCAGATTTCTGCACCGATTGTTTGTTATCAGCAGTTCCAAAAGTGTGGATGGTACTACACAATGCCTTCACCACTATAAACAAATCTCTGTGTGGATGTCTTCCTAAGGTTAGACCCTCATACATCGAAATCGATGGGAGAGTCCATAATATATACTACCGGCCATAATTATTAGGCCACCCCAGTGTTTTAAAATAAATGATGTATTTCATGCTATTTTTAGTATTTATTGCCAAGAGAATAATTGTAAATGAAAATAGAATGGTTCTTTTGTTAATACTGCACAATAACATGTGCATCAAATAAATTTATAAATATTTAATAATTACCTATATTACAGTTTCATCAATGAAAGAATGAAGAAAATTTAGAGTGATTCGGACGAGTTCATCTTTGCTTCCTTGACTTGTAAAATTTTGCAAAGTAATAATAACAAAAGAACCATCCTGTTTTCATTTAGAATTATCCACTTGGCAATAAATACTAAAAATAGTGTGAAATACATCATTTCTTTTAAAAAAACTGGGGTGGCCTAATAATTATGGCCAGCAGTATATATATATATATATATATATATATATATATATATATATATAGGACAGATTCATTAATTGGCGAAATGGATCATACCACAAACGTTATGCTTAAAAATAAAAATAAAACAAAAGCGAAATATTTTACAAAATGTAAAGAATAATGAACACCTCTCACCGCAGATCCTCTGATAGTTTAACGTCTTCCTACAACTGTCGACCGTTTTCGACGAATTTTTTTAAAGACATCTTAATCTTTCTATTAAAATTTCAAGAAATGTGTTTAAATTTTACTTTCCTGGAAATGAAAACAGATTTATTCAAAATACAACATACATTACTTCGAGTAAATATATTTATATTTATTTTGAATAAACTTGGTTTTATTTGTATTTTAGTTTTCCTATAATTGTCGAATATGTTCATCGAGTTTCTTTTAAAAACATATTAATCTTTGTATTAAGAATTATTGTCGTGGAAAGTTTTCCGTAGAAAGTTTATAAAAGTAAATCTGCTATATTTTGAATGATCTCTTTTCACTTGCGTTTTGTCTAATAACTTACATGAATTTCAAACTGTTCAAGTTCCTGGGCGACATCTGATTTATCTATTTGGTGCATTAATGTAGGGGAATAGTGCAGTGGAACGGAAAATCGGAGGGCCGAGTTCGAATTCTAGTTAAATTCGTTGCATTCAGTTACGCGGGAAAAGTATTAATTCGTCTCTTCTCCCTCAGAGCTATGGATTAAATTGGGTTCTGTAGCCCTGGCTGGAAAGTCTACCACAAAAAGTAATGACAATCTATTGCAGGAAAATTTTCTGTCCAGTTAGTGATGTCACTTTAGAGACATGATCGCCTAAGCGCGTATTACGTTCGACACTTAACTGACTGGCAGTAAAGATGGCATTTGAATTACTTTAGACTTAACATGTGACTATTACTTTATTTGGGATTTGAAATGTTTTCTGCTTATTATTCGATTTAATTAATTCGCTGTGAAAATTCGTTAAAATAAAGGAAATTATTCTGGGAATTATGTGTAAAATAAACGTTACTACTAACTTATTAAACTTATTACTAAACTTATTATTTATGTATCTTATTATTAAACTTATTACTAAACTTATTATTTGTGTATCTTATTATTAAACTTATTACTAAACTTATTTATGTATCTACCATTGACGGATACAGGATTTTTGGTCGGGGGATTTTGAGCAGAGTAGAAGCTAAGTCCAAAAGTTATGAGAGCCGATTAATTCCTGGCGTGGAATCGGGGTTGGTTTAGGGTTAGGGTGGACATTTTCCCCTTCCATTTCTGTCGCAGCATTGGAACGCAAGAACTGACCAAATAAAAAAAACAAAAAGCAAATGAATGAAAGAATTTTACTTAAGACACAATAAATTAACAAAAGCATAAATACAGAATATATTTATATTGGATGGAAGATAAATGTTGTGCTTTTAAACTTAACTTATAATTAAGTGGATATTTTTTGAATTTATAAAATGTATTTATCTAGATATTAATTTCTTTTAAATGATCTCATTTCGGATCTTATTAGAAAAGTTTAATTAATAAAATCAATAAATCAGACATAATAATTAAGAACAAGAAGAAAACTTCAATTACAGTAATTGGCAAAATGAAAATAAAAAATGCAAACGAGGAAAAAAAAAATAAAATAAGCTAACCGGTTATTACTCCTCACTCGTCAGAACTCGACTGAGAAAAGTAAATTACTGCACACACTAACTAAAAAGGTGAGATATGAGAAGAAAAATAAACAAGTATCAATACAGTATAACCCGGATATAAAAGACACGGATATAAGATAAACACTGATATAAGAGAGATTTTCTCTAGTCCCAAATTAGAACCTGTGGTAACGTATATAAAATAGAACAAATCCGGATATAAGAGAAACCTGGATATAAGATAACTTTTATCCGGTCCCGACAACTCTCTTATATCAGGGTTACACCGTAATATATTGACACAAGTACATCTATACATCCTAAGAGCCAATTCTTTTGTTTGCATAAGAATGGTTGTCTTGAATTAATATCACTTGTTTTGAGGACTTTTAAGTGATAGTGGTAATGTGATCAATTTAAAATATGGAACATATTTTTTATTTTCGTATTTCTAAATAAGGCAATTTAAGCTCTTTTTTTAGTTCTTTTTAATTATGTCTGTTTTTAAGGCATTAAATGTTTTTTCGTTGAAAATGTCTATGTACGAAAAAACTGAATGGAATTATTGTCTCCGATTGAAATTCGCATTGAAATAATTCCTTTTTATTTATCCATTTTTATCAGACCTTTGAATTTTTTTATTTTTTATTTCACCTTTGTTTGGATTATTAGCCGAAAAATTCATTTTCTTCTGTAGCACAATTTTTGTTTTTCAGTGTCAACGAGTCTATTGTCAGCGATAAAGTCATTCGACCACATTTGAAATAATCCTCTGATATTGTGTTTAAGTTTAAACTTTGAAAAATGAATTATTATTGATAATAACATATATTTTCCTATTTGTTAAATCTAAAGTTTATTGAAAAGGCAGCACCTGTTGTCACCTGGAAAAATGTAAGCATAAAGAAATCTTTAATTAATATCAATCGGAAGAAATATAATGGAACTGAAATTTAGAATCACTTTCAAAATGCAGCAATGCCTATATTCATGAAATTAAAGACGGCATAAGTTTCCTTTTTGATTAACAACTCATTTCATCGATACTTATAAAACGACCAAACGGTAAAAATGAAAAAAACAAACAAACTTAATACTTCTAGTCTATTTATACCAATATATATATATATATATATATATATATATATATATATATATATAAGAACCAAACAGTGAAAAAGGCAAAAATCCAATTTTTAAATGAAAATTCTTAATTTGTACATCTTTTATTAGGAGGAAGAATACTTTCAGATGTTTTAAAACGAAAAGCTTTTAATTCTTGGATTAACTTCGGTTTTGACATCAGATATACAATTAAAATATATTTACTTAATAAAGTTAATGAATTAAACTTTTCTTGTTAATCGAATTTATCCCAAGCAAGGTATTAAAACTACGAAGACACAAGGGGTTATTAGGTGTGAAATAATTAGAAGAAAAAAAACTTTATCAATGAGAGAGAACAATGGAAGAGTAATCAGAAAGGCAGTATGTAACAATTGACATTGCAATAAAAATTTTGAAGTTCAAAGTTGGCTGAAAAACATTGAGTCAAAAGAGAGCTCCACAAGCGAGAAGTGTCGAGAGAAGAAACTGTTAACATAGAACTTACGGTTATATCAACTGTAAATTTTTGCAAATCTAGAACTGCGCTTAAATTCAGAAAGTGTAGCTACCATTGCAAAGAGCTTCTACGAACAATTAGTAAGAAATTGTTTATAGAAAGGGGAAATTGATACGTTAGGTCACAACCAATAACATGACTGATTTATCATTAGGTTTTATCAAGAAAATCCCATTATACAGCAAGAGAACCCGGCCATATGTGTTCTACTTTTTAATCATATCACCCCGAGCAAGGTGGTAACGCCACTGATGTGCAGGGGGCTACGTAAGGGTGAAAAGATTGGGAAAGAGAAAACCGGAAACCACAAGGGATGAGCCTCTTCACCTGTTCAATAGAAGAGGGTGGAGTGTGAACCGGGCGATAGTTTAGTCTATCTACTCCAATTGAAAAAAAAAAAGAAAAGAGTGAAAAGGTTGGAAGAGAGAAAGCCGGAAACCACATCCTAAACAGGGAACAAGGGATGAGCCTCTTCACGTGTTCAATAGACGAGGGTGGAGTGTGAACCGGGCGATAGTTTAGTCTATCTACTCCAATTGAAAAAAAAAAAAGAAAAGCGTGAAAAGTTTGGAAGAGAGAAAGCCGGAAACCACATCCTAAACATGGAACAAGGGATGAGCCTCTTCACTTGTTCAATAAACGTGGGTGGAGTGTGAACCGGGCGGAATATTCTAAACATAGATGAATGGTAGACTTATAGATATGCAAGAAAAGTTTGGGAGAAAAATATTATCTCGTATGATGCAGTGAACCAACTTTCTTAGCAGCTGATCAAATGTTGTTTTTTCAATTTATACCAACCGAGAACTTGTTCAAATTTCATTGCTACAAAATCAGTTTGATTATTTATTAAAAAAGTAATTATTTTATTGAAATGTGGTCTTTCTTTTTTTTTCTTTTTTTCTTTTAATTATTTCACCCCAATCGATAATGCCATTATGACGCAAGATGTTACTGGGAGTGAAAGATAATGAGAAGACTTAAGTGAGGAGAAGGAACAAGAAAAGAACGTGATTCAAGAGGACTGAAGATGGCGATCGGCGTTGCATTTAAATTTTGAAGATTGTAGCTAGCAGGGAATCTAGAAACGGAGAGAGGGTTCCATGGACGAGATGTGCGAGAAAAGAAACTATTAGAATAGAACTTGCGTTTACTTTTTGATATTCCAACGGTAAAACAATGAGACTTTCTTGCCAATCTATTAGTACGCTTAAATTCATGTGGTCGAGATACCAAGGAGATTTCATTAGATTAACTGCCACGAAAATTTTGAAACATATATATACTTTTTTATAATCATATCGCCCCGAGAAAGGCATTTTACTACCACTGTATTGCAGGGGGTTACATAGAAGGAAGGTTATGAGAAAGAGTGACAGGTTATAGAGGGTGTCAGGAAGTGAGTAAGGGAAGGATGAGAATACTGATGAGAATGGAGTGGACGGAGAAAGGAGCATGAAAAGAGAGAGAGAGAGAGAGAGAGAGAGAGAGAGAGAGAGAGAGAGAGAGAGAGAATGCAGGTTAGTGAGATAGGAAATGACTACTGACTTTACATTTGAATTCTTTGAGATTGTAACTGTCAGGGAAGCAAGTAAACCGAAGGGAATTCCACAGGCGATAAGTGCGAGAAAAGAAGCTGCTGGAGTAGAATTTGCGTTTACATTTTATTGGTTTCGCAGTAAAAGAGTGGGACCAAGTTTCTAATCTTTTTACTCGAGGTAATTTATATATAGGGGGTACCAGTGAGCTAAGTTCATCGGACAAGAAGCCGTGAAAGTATTTGTAGAAGAGACACAGGGAAGCCACATTGCGCCGGTGAGAAAGTGACTGCATCTGAGTTGACAAGTCAGGATCTATCACATCACAAATTCTTCGTTGGATTTTGTCAAGGACACCTAGGTGGATAGCAGGTGCACCCGACCAGATATGGCAGTAGTATTCAATTCACGGGCGGATGGTAGATTTATATATGTACAGGATTTTTCGGATGGTTATAACTTCCTGGCCTTACACAGAAAACCGACTTTCTTAGCAGCAGATTTAGCTATGGATTCTATATAATCATTCCACTTGTGGAATATATAGAGTCTGGACAACAGGCAATATATAGCAGCAATATTCATCAGACAGACGAATGGTAGATTGATAATTACGCAAAATGGATTCTGACAGGAAAAATTGTCTGGCACGATACCGAAGAAGACGCGAGAACAGGAAGTCGCAAGGAAGTCCTAGAAGTTAACATCAGCGATACTGATGACGTGCAAAAAGGATTCTCTAGGATAATTAAAATATAGCACTTTCTTTCTTTCTTTCTTTTTCTTTCTTTTTTTCTTTCGTTCTTTCTTTCTTTTTCTTTCTTTCTTTTTCTTTTTTCTTTCGTTTTTTCTTTCTTTCTTTTTCTTTTTTCTTTCGTTTTTTCTTTCTTTCTTTCGTTTTTTCTTTCTTTCTTTCTTTCTTTCTTTTTTCTTTCTTTCTTTCTTTCTTTCTTTCTTTCTTTCTTTTTTTCGTTCTTTCTTTCTTTCTTTCTCATTCGCCATATAAATAGAATGAATACTCAAATTTAGAGCTTCAAAACTTCATTCTTTGTGCTTTTATTGCTAATAGTAACATGTCGTCATAATTTCCCATCGCATTTTACATTTGTAGGGCAGAGTAAGGTATGGTGCCTTGATTTGTTTAATTAAATATGTTACTCTTTTTACGGATAATTGCTCATTCTAGAATGTCCCTCGTTCTACAGGATAAATTAAATTATGTTTTAATTTGATGATAAATCTTTGCTTTTCATATTTTCATTTTTTCGTTTTTCAGAAAACACTTAATTTAATCGGTTTTTAAAAATCTACGAAAGACAAAACAAGGCCTCTTCTATTTGTCAAAAACGGAAAAATCTTGATTGTTATAACGGCTTCCAATAAGTAATTATTTTTGGTGAATATTTTGGATGTGTTCCATTGTTCATACAGAGGTGGAAAGATACTTTAGAAAAACCAAAAAATATTGGAATTTCGTATATACAAATCTGAGGTTTTCTTTAGATTGGAAAAATGTTTTAAGTACTTGGTTGATAAAATTCAAAACATAAATAGACGCCTTTGTTCTCAGACCAGATCCTTTAATGAACAATCAAAATATTAAAAAAGAGAGAATTATGCAAATACAAATTTGGAGACCACAGTGGAAATCATTAATCAATCAGGTGGCCGTGTAGACGCTTTTGAACAATTAAGAAGCGGACAGATCCAGCACTGATAGAGCATTAATATATCATTTTTGGTTTGATTCGGCTCCTGTAACGTTAAGACGTAGCAGGAGTGAGATACTGGAGTTAGGCAAGGAACTAATAATTTTCACAGCATCTTTAGGTTGCATAGATGAATTGCACTTGAAGTTTGTATTGAGCTAAAGTCTTAATAAATGTTCAAACCTCTTAAAAGAACTTTCATACATCATGATAGATGAAGGCTCAGGGTTTGCTCGGTAAAGATGGAGCATTGTTAGTTTAATTTTGAACGCAATTATTTGTAAAGGTTAGAGGAGAGATCAGCTCCCAGGTTCTGGTCATCCAGATTTTGGGAGTTGCTTCTCTAAACTGGTGTATCATCTGCATAGATATCCGTTAAACCTGTGAGTATGTTTTAAGACAGATCCTTAATATAGTATAGAAAGAAGCTAGGGTCGAGGAGAGAACCTTGTGTAATACCAGGATTGATCTCATGGGCTACCAATGATTGGCCATTAACGATGATCTTCATGCACCCACCCATTAGAAAGGACTTGATACTTGGGAGGGTCTTTCAGAGAGTCCATAGCGGAAGAGTTTATGTAGCAGCTTCCATCGCCACAACTTGTTTGTTGCCTTTGATATATATATATATATATATATATATATATGAGGTGATCATCCTCGTAATGAATTTATTGTCTGGTGCTTCACTGATTGTGTAATGACAGTTAGGACATCAGCAATGGACGTAGCAGAGCGAAGTTCATACTGGTTATCGTTCAGGATGTTGAGGTATTAATTGTTGATTATAGATCCGAAGAGTTTTCGGAATTACGGTTTCAAAATGTTGAAACATTGGTTCCTGTACGATCACCGAAGTTAAATAACGTCGAACCTGGTCAGTATGCAGATGGGTGACCGCTTGGGAATATTCTATGCTGTAAGCTTGAATGTGTGGGTGGTGTAAGGGATAATGAGTCGGAATTGTTAATCGGAGAGCCGTCAGACTCGTTATATTTACCCGCGCGCAAATACTCTTGAGAAAGATATGAATCCACCTCTTCTGCTCCAGATATGAGTTAATTAGTAAGACTTGTGTGTCTAAGCCATCATTATCTTCAAAAATAAAATGAGATTCTGTACAAAAAAGTTTAAATTTCGGCATTCACCAGCATTCTTAAAAACTGGACACACTATTGACATATTTCATTGATTTGGGAAGCATTAAAGCGATTACAGAGATAGCGATTAAAGAGTTTTGCCAATATTGGATAGAAATGATCTTAAGAACAGTTCGTGGGTATGACGGTAAATTGCATTCGGCAACAAGGCCTCTGATTGGGAGGTTGTGAGGAGCATGGAACCACCTCTTAATTGCTGTTGTTCCCATGTCCACTCTGATCCGGAGTGGTAGCACCTGTTAGGGTCCCAGCTATGGGAAAATAGTTAACCCCAAAGTGGAGTCAAAACACTATGAAATAATAAAAACTTTTATAGAAAGATATACATGAATATACAAAACTAGATGATATGTTCAGTTTACTAAAATAAAAATAAAAAATTAATCAAAATCCGAATAAATTTGTCACTCTAAATCAAACATTCAAAAAATAAATAACCCACAGAGGTTGATGCCATTAAACAAAACTCAAACTCAAATCTTAAGAAAACCCACTAGGATTTTAACAGAACCGGTCACCTTCTTAGAGTTTTCTATTCTTTTAAGAAAAGATTTCCGTGTATTTTTGTGTTTTGTCTAAAAGTCAATTTTTCGTATGTTTTATATTAGAAATGTTTATGTTGAATTTGATTTCTAAAAATCTGATAGTTGATGATTCTTATTTATATATAATCTAAAAAGAGCTACAGAATTATTTTTCTCGAAAAACAATCTTTATTTTTGTTAAATGAGTCATTCCATTTCATTCTTAGTTGGCCGTTTTGTGAATGGAATCTGTGTACATTTTAGTTCCCTTGAAAAAAGAAATAAATATGAAATATTAATAAAGACCTTTCTTGAAAATGAAGGAATAATCTCTATGTTTGAGATACCTCCGAAAAATATCGTAATCAGTCATTTGAAGAAGACTTTTTACAAGCAAAGATCACTAATGGTGAATTCTGTCGAGAATTTTTGAGGTTCCTTATATAGACCTAGTTGTGTGTGGTGACGACAAATTTATTTTGAAAAGAGAAGGTCACGATTCAAAAGTTTGTAATGGTCTGATTTAGATCCTAGTTTAAGAGTAAAATGTAAAAACTGAAATAAACATAGTCATTTTGTTAGTATCTTCTCAAATTTCTGATATATTTATTTTTTCAAGATTTCTTTATAAAAAGTATAAAATTGGTTTATCTGTTTTGTATTTAAAGAAACAAAATCAAATATTTCATCATTAAAATTGAATTCGCAACCCTTTGATGAGGAAATACTTCTGTTTACTACTGGCCTTAAAGGAAATTAACGTCTGTCAAGATATGTGCAAACCAAGATAATTGTTTTAGTTGCGATAATTTCGTTTGTACAATTTTACGGTAGCTGTAAATCTATGAAAGAAAGAAATGAATGTGTCGAGCAGATGAAAGTGATTTGGCCGTAAATCTTTTGGGGTTATTGAGAACTGTTTCTAATGAATATTGCGATAACAAGAAAGAAAATATATTCCAAGAAACTTCATATTTCTTGTCAACTTTCTCTGTCGCCTTTCATCTTTTGTGGTTTAAACTAAAAAAAACAAAAAGACTGTCGAAAACAGTTCTGTTGGTATTTGGAAATGCTTCATATTGAAGAGTATTTTGCTTTTGTTCTACTTGTTTGAACTGATTTAGATTTTTTTACACTAATTTAGAACTTTCATTTTTTGATTTTACCGCTGCCTCTTTGCCCTTAGAAAGGAGCTCACTTGAATATGCTTTGGAACAATAAAGGTACTAATATTAATTTAAATAATATATGCGAATTGAAACACACACACACACACACACACACACACACACACACACACACACACACACACACACACACATATATATGTATATAATCATATAATTTTGAATTAAAAATACATTGCGACACGGAAATTTCTATGTATCGAGATTTCTAACTCGTCATCCGACAATGTTAGATGTTGTTTGTGAAAATTATTTACATTTAAATAGAAGAAAACATCCATATATATATATATATATATATATATATATATATATCGCTCATTCAGCAATGAATTAGAGCACTCTAACAACTGGCGTATGATACATCATACGCTAAAAGTCTGCTTTCTTCTACCGAGCGCCCATAGCTCAGAGATAGAATCGCCGACTGACGCCAATTCAGTCGGATTTCAATTCTGGGTAAAAGCAATCGGACGTCTAACCGTACTGATGAGCTGTGATACAGCAAAACAGATCTGTCTTAAAAAGTGCTCAAATACAAATTAGAGCTTTTGCATTTGCGTGAGTATATATTTAATTATCTTTATTTGTTCATGCACTGAAATAAGACTGTAAATACAAGGCCTTTGCCATCTTACGAATTCGCACTTACATGCATCCAATATTGTAGCTTTTACAGATTTTTTCCAAACCTGGATTTAAAATTTAACGGATAAATTGACACGTTGATAAAAACAAAATATAATAATTTGTGTATGTATATATATGTGCGTATATTCATCTGTACATGTGTGTATATCAATATATGTTTGTATGTGTATATTTGTTCATATGTGGATGTCTATAGACTTTTATATGTGTGCATCCATGTCTTTCCATCGTTTAATATCTGAATAATTTTATCATTTAATGTTTTGTTAAAGGTAGAATTTAAAATTCGCAATAAAAATAAAGTAACGTAAAGTGAAGCTAATGGTCATTTAATAATGTTGATCTTTATTTTAAACAAATCAAATATTAATACCCAAAGAAATTGTTTTTAGAGTCTGTTCTCATATTCTTCAAATCAGAAATTACTTTATTTTGATTGGTCCACACTGTCTATGCAATAATGCCTCACTGATTACGGGAGTTTGGTTAGTTTTGAACCTTTAAAAACTCTTCAACTTGAAATAAACATCACCACTTGATAAGAAACAATGAATATATATACATATATATATAAATATATATATATGTGTGTGTGTGTGTTTTCCACTTGTTAACACACACACACACACACACATATATATATATATATTATGCGAAGAGTACAATTATCTTGAATTTCATTCAAATATATCTAGAATGAGAGTGATGTCGAGATTCACACACACACACACACACACACACACACACACACACACACACTCACACACACACACATATATATAATTTGTAAACGACTTATTACGCGACCTAGGTTTCTATCATATGGTGTCTTCAGGCGATTTGCAATAACTGAATCAGTTATTGAAAATTACTAAACTAATTTCATCTTAAACTCTGATTTTTTTTTAAAACAAGGACCTAGACTGGGGTGGTAAAGTTATGCATGAGGTTTCTATTTCCCCCTCCCTATATATATGACTGACCATCTTAACATGCAAGCATTATCACCAAAGATTTCAAAATCTAGGTGAAGTGGAGAAAAACAACTCTCTGTCATTGTCCGCCTGCTCCTAACAGCTGTCCCGGCAATCATTACAGAGGAAATTCTCAAGACCGCACTCTGAACCAGGGTCACACATCACCTAAACCCAATGACAAACATTTTGACTAGAATTAGCTAACTAGCTTTGATAAATTCGCTTACTTCTCTCAATAAAATATTTTTTTGTGAATCTCGTGTCTGTATTTTCTGCTTGTTAACATTTCAGCTACTTTACCCGACAAAAATAACTGTAGTCTTTACTTTTAGAGAAATCTCCTCTCATCTTGAAAATCACTTGAAATTAATACCAGCCATCTGAAAATAGGGTTACATTATGCTATAGTAAACTCACCTCTCTAGGGATAATGGATTCTCCTTCCTAATATAAGTAACAGAGTAGCGAGTATTTAGGAGAAAATACGAGTCAGCGACCTGGCAAGTTAATCTGCGTTACTACTTGATAATACAAACTTCCCACCAGTACGTCGAAGCTAAAGGACCGACATTTGTACTTACATAAAACGTACACTCTTCTATGTTGTACTCCACAACATCTTGGCGACAAATTATTCGAATTCACTGCAGACTTTTTCCTCCATATCAAATTGGCGTTTAGGTCCTCGAATTCGCTACTGGCACCCTCCACAACAACCTGAGTACTAGGTATTCGGGCTCTTTGCTGAAGTCCCCCCATTTTGGAAATGGAGGATGTTAAAAGTGTATTTTTGGAATTTATAAAATTCTAAAGCGAACAACAAACAAAGGCTCGGGAAAGCTTGGAGAAGTTTCTACTGGAACAACAGAAAATCCAAAGTGAGCAACAAGCGAAAACTCTGGAGCAACAAATGAAACTTCAAGAAAAGATGGAAAAAATTCAGCTAGATTTTCAAAAACAAATTCTTGAAATAACTTCGAATAGAAAAGAGTCATTTCAACAATTCTATTCTTTCCCAGAAAGTACTGTATGGAATGCGGTTGAAAAATGTTCATACCTTCCAGAACTGGAGGTAACCTTCGCGGCATATTTAAAAAAATATGAGGACGTTTACAATGCAGATTGTAAATCATGGAGTGACTCGAAAAAAATACGACTTCTCTTTAGCAAACTGCGAATGACAGAATATAATAAATTAATTAATTAAATTTTATTAGAAAAGACTAGTGAACTGCTATTTGCCCAGGCGGTTGAAATACTTACAAAACTTTTTAACCCCAAAACATCTCTCTTCCACAAGAGGTAGAAATGCTTAAATTTAACGAGAGACTAAGAAGATGACTATATTACGTTTGCATCTAATGTAAACGAGCACTGCGGCGTTTTTAGACTCGCAAAAGTAAGTGCTGACAACTTTAAATGCTTAATTTTTGTACAAGGATTAGTCGCTGTTAAAGACGCAGAAATACAGCGAAGAATTTTGAATAAACTGGAGAACGAGCCAAATATCGCGGAAAACTGCCAAAGATTTGTAAGTGTAACGCAGGATTCAAAGAAAATAGAAGAATCACATATTACAAAATTACGCTACAAGAAACAAATTCAGTCTCAGGGAAAAAATAAATCTAAAATTATAGACTATTCTCCAAAAGGAGAAGTACCAGAGAAAATTAACCAAATGGATTTACCCCCGAAACCGTGATATGGGTACAGTAAATTACATTGGTATAAATATTGTAATTTTAGAAATTAGAAATGCTTCCAATGCAACAAATTTGGTCATAAAAATGCACATTGGTCGAAAAATAAAATTACTGACATCAAAAAATTAAATTCAGATTGAGTGAACGATTGCAATACTCGCAAATTTGTCACCGTCACATGATTCAATAAAAAAAATAAAAATGCAATTGGACATAGAAGTTGATTTGTCGATAATTTGCATACATGGGAAAAATTAGGAAAGCTGACCTTACTAAAATCAAATAAGAACGCTAAGTTAGTGACTGGGGATTAATCAAATTCGTGGGTGAATTGAATAAAATCAAACAAGAGGCTACCCGGTATATATATATTATTCAGATAAATGAAAAAATAGATGAAAGAGACCAGTGTATGACGAAAGTTTTTTCATTATGCGACACAGTGCTGTTGTATAGAGAACGTGTAGTAATATCGTTAACATTACAAAAACAAATATTAAAAGATATTCACGCTGGTCATCTAGACAGCACAAAAATGAAAAACTTAATGCGTAGTTTTGTCTATTGGCCAAATATGGACAGAGACATTGAAATGCAATTAAAAGATGTAAAGACTGTGCCTTAGCAGCAAAGGCACCCTCTATCAAATTTAATCCCTGGCCTAAAACAGACCTACCATAGTCTAGATTACATATCGACTTCGCCGGCCCACTGGAAGAATATCACTACATCATTATAGTTGATAGTTTTTCAAAGTGGCCAGAAATACAGAGTATCAAAAACCCAACGTTGCAGAACAAAACAAAAAATTTCTTCATGAGTTATTTGCAAGATTCGGTGTAGTAGACACCATAGTAACCGATAATGGAAGTCAATTCACTTCAAAACAATTTAAGGACTTCTGTAAAGAATACCAAATCGAACACATTACCACAGCTCCGTACCATCCGAGGTCAAATGGACTAGCAGAAAAATTTGTTGATACTTTGAAGAGAGCCTTAAAAAAGCCCGGGTGACACCAGTGGACAAAGCCCTGCAAAAATTTCTGCAAGTGTACAGTGATGGAACATCAGCCACACAATCACCAGCTGAGGTGATATTTGCACGCCGTGTAAGGTCTATTTTCGACAAACAGTTCCCAAAACAAACAATGCCGGGTAGAAATCGTTTCGTTCCTGTAAAAAGATACACCCCTGGTGAAAAATATTTTTTAAAGTTTATTAAAACAACAATTTTTTTTCGGAGATGGGCACAATTGAAAGAAGAGTCTGGAACATTGTGTACGTGGTAAAAGGTCAAAAGTTTATCTGCAGACGGCTCATCAACCAAATCAGGCGGCGTTTATCGGACAAGGTTGACAGTGATCCCGCGGAAAAAACGGCGATGGATGTAATATATGATACTTTAGACATACCAACACCTGCAACGGATCTACCAAAAGTGCGCTTATCAAAAACAAAAACGAAATTAACGGATCACTTGAGACGCTGAGCGCAGAAGATATTCTACGCTGTTGCTGAAAAGTTAATAAAGATTTTTTGTTGTTTTTTTACTTTCATTTTCTTTTTTTTAAGCTACAAGACTTCTACGTAGCGAAGTTTAGGTGGGGGATGTTATGATTAACTCACCTGTCTAGGGATAGTGAACTCTCTCTCCTAATATAAGTAACAGTGTAGCGAGTAGTCAGGAGAAAATACTAGCCAGCGACCTGGCAAGTTACTCTGCGTTACGACGTGATAATACAAAGTTCCCACCAGAACGTCGAACCGAAGGGACCGACATTTGAACTTACACACAACGCACAATCTTCTATGTTGTACTCCACAACACAGTCATACCCAGCACGTAAAAATCTAGGCAAATTATGAAGGATACTAAGTGACGTAATTAATAAACAATTAATAATGGCTAATAAACAAAAGTCAGTAAATTATATATTATTATAATGCAATGTAATTATTATTTATATCATAAAAATTAATGATTAATTTGTGCAATATATTTTAAACAATAAATTATGATTTTAAATGTTTTCTTTTAATTTTTAACATTTTTATCAACTATGTGTGTTGGCTTGGGAAGGAAATAATAAAATATCTGAAAAAAATCCAGCGTGTAGATTTATGTTTTATCTATCTATGCTCACATTCTCTTATATATTTTTAGTTATATCTGAAATATAACCACACACACACACACACACAGACACACACACACACACACTACAAATAACGACAGCAGTAGCAACGAAAGAGGACCATTCGTTTAAAGGCACGGTCCAGCGGCGGACAACTTGAAACCAAGCTCTCCTATCATTCTGAAGATGAGATTCTGATCTCGAAATACTAATGAATAATAAATAGGTAATACTCAACACCTTCTTTACCTTCCTTTATTATACTAAACACATTGTGATAGCCTTCTAATACTTATCCATACATCATATATATATATATATATATATATATATATATATATATATATATTGGTCATAAATCCGAAAAAATGGTTTGGTGGTTAATCCCAAAGAAATATTAGATAACACTGATCCTGCCAGAAGGCTCAATGTTATTAAATCTATTTATTTACAGAGCCAATATTTGTTACATATAAAAATTGAGATTTTCTTATATCGGATGAGTATTTCGACAGGTATATTTAACCACCCATATAGTAAGCAAGACTAAAACTTTCTCGCTGACGAGATGTGTGGTTAAATATACCTATCGAAATGGCCTTCCGCTATAAGAAAATTTTATTTATATATATATATATATATATATATATATATATATATATATATATATATATATATATATATATTCACGTTTCTGTCTGTCTCTATGTATATATTTATAACAATAATAATTGTCTTATCTATATGGTAACATATGGATCTTAATTATATAAATGTTATATGTTGATGCATGTATTGAATCATATATATAAATTTATTGATATAACAATGTAGCTTCATACATATAAGCATACACATTAATATACCAATCTCTCTTTAATGTAAGATTCGTTAAAAACGATAGACAAGATTCTTTAACCTTTTTGCATAATTTTTCATGTTATCACATAATTTTTTGTTTCAATACATAAATTATATAAAAATTGACCAAATATTTTATCTATTCAAGCAGTTTCGGCTCTAATTTTAGCTATTATCAAAGATGAATGTTATTTTACTTTTAATTGAATACGTAGTTTGTTGTGTGTATGTATGTTGAGTCATGAGAATTATTTATATTCCAAACATGGTCAGCACATTGTGACCGTGTTCATAGTTGATATTGTCGAGTGTTGACTTTTTCTTCTTTTCATTAATAATGCTTCCATTATTTTTATTTTTTTACCTGTGTATATTTGTATTATCAATTTGTATGGTACAAATAGAGTTTGGTAAGTTTCCACATGTATTAAATGACACCTAATAGAGCAATGTTCCAAGAAATGTAACTTGAGTCTTCTTGTTAAACATGTAATATAAATCCGATGTAATTATTTACGAGTTTGTATTGATCAAAAACACAGACCTTTAAAATAAAATGTAGGTTCTGAAATAATATTTGGTTATATTTTATACAATTTGTGTTCGGAAAAGAAAACAATTATAACATCATATGAAAACTTATATAAAAACTTAATAATTTTTAACGAAACTTGCATATATATATATATATATATATATATATATATATATATAGAGAGAGAGAGAGAGAGAGAGAGAGATAGATAGATAGATAGTTGTAAACTTATCATTATACTCGTTTCGAAAAACCCTCCGAGTATATACGCGGAATGAAAAAATGGTTGTTAAAAAAGAAGGAGCTAAGCACGTGAACATCAGTCAAAGTACGTAGCCAAAAGAAAAAACATGAAACGTGTAATCTATAACAAAAAAGCGCTCAATACGTAAGCAGAGCAGAAAAAGTAAATAACCTAAGCCAACCTTCCCTGAAGATCCTGTTAGGTGAAACCTTCGTAGGTTTGTTGGCTCTTTAGGTTATTCATTAGATAGATAGATAGATAGATAGATAGATAGATAGATAGATAGATAGATAGATAGATGTGTGTGTATGAGTGTGTGCGCGTGTGTGTGTGTACGTGTATATGTGTGTAGATTATTAAATATACATATGGGAATACACTCATATATAAAAATATTTAGGTGTTAATAAAACATATATATGTTTATATACGGAAAGATAGACGAAACTTGCATATGTATGCACACACACACGCACACACACACACACACACACACATATATATATATACATATATATATATATATATATATAGAGAGAGAGAGAGAGAGAGATGTGTGTGTGCGTGTGTGTGTGGATTAATAAATATACTTTTGAGAATACTCTTTATATAAAAATATTATTCAGGTATTAATAAAACATATATGTATTTATATATGGAAAAATAGACAAAAGGAATGTGTGTGTGTGTGTGTGTGTGTGTGTGTGTGTGTGTGTGTGTGTGTGTGTGTGTGTGCGGGGAGAGAGAGAGAGAGAAAGAGAGAGAGAGAGGGAGAAATATATACAATGATTTGTTTGTCCCCATATACTTGAACATGATATATAATTATTTTCATTTTAGTATGTGAATTTTTAATATATAAATGTTATACTGAAATATATCTGTAAATATAAATATACATTAATTTCGACACACGTACTTATATAAGTGTGCGCGTGCGTCTGTATAGAGTGAATCCTGATGGCAGGATAGACAAATAATAGATTCCTCTACCGACTCTGAAAACAGGTAAAAATTTGGTATTTCTAATAGTAAATAATTTTCACCTTTTTTTCCTTCTCTTTTCCGTCTGCATTTCGTCGTGTCTCGTTGAAAATTAATAAGGGTCGCGGGGAAAAGGAAAAAAAATCTAATGTCACTGAGGAAATCTGTCTATTGTTCGCAAAAATGACATTAGAAAAAATATAAGTAAAAAGATTTTTTTTTCTTTTAGTCGTGAAGCATGGATATTCTATTTCAATGAATTCGTGAAAGTTAAGTTTTATTCGACCTCCTGTTTGTTATCTTGGTCACATCTGGTATATTTTGGTCGACATTCATTCAACAAAACCTTTTCGTTGTCTACTCTCATCTGCAACACTTTTAAAACTGCTTGCATTATAATGAACAACATTTCACTGGATATATATATATATATATATATATATATATATATGTTGTTCTTACATACATATATATATAATACAAAAATTTGGATTGAGCCACCACCTACCGCGGTTTCACACGAACGGTTCTTCAGGGCGAGAGGATTGTATTCTGCTCTACTTTCGTACTTTCGTACTTTCGTATCGAGCACTGTGTTGTTAAGGTTTCGTCTGGGTTTTTTTCTTTCAAACGAGCACTAGACGTATTGTTCTTGTGCGCTGTTTGTTTCTTTTTTTTCTCCCCCTTTATTTAACCCACGAGGAGGTCCTCGCTGGATTAGAAGACGGTTTATATTACTGTTAGTTAGCATTATTTTCGGATATTTAGTCTGTTATTATTAGTGTTGACTCACTGTGATTAAGTTCATTATTATATATATATATATATATATATATATATATATATATGTTTTCGGTTATACAAATGTTTTACTGGTGTTAATAAAACAACGCTCGATGTGACATCAGTCAAGGGTCATACGTGATACATGAATTGGGTGACCGGGAACCGAAAGAGATATGATAGACTGTGCAGAATATTTTGTAAGTTGCCATTACTTTCTCCGGTAGACTGGTCGCCAACAAGGATATAGACCCAAATATATCCTGCTATTTAGCCCATAGCTAAATGAAGAAGCAATGGGTTCATACCTTTCCCAAGGACAGGGATATTTGCGATTAAGTGGATGCAACGAATTCAACTGAAATTCGAACGCCACTCTTCGATTTCCCGTTTCAAGTTGATATCCACTGCACCACAACGCAGATCCGTAAAGATGTAGATATACCAGAGCTATTAAATATATATTTATATATGCATGAATGTCCAACTTGTTCTAATATGGGATTATTCATTCTCTATAATTTAACAGCTTACGAGGGTATAAATACGGATAGTATAGGTTTATATAGAGATGATGGTTTACTGATTGTTAGAGATTCCACTAAAATTAAGGTAGATCGTATTAGGAAGATAATACATAGAGAATTAAAGAGTTTAGGGCTTAAAGTAGAAATCACGACTAACATTAAACAAGTAGACTTTTTAGATATTACTCTGGACCTTAATAATAATTCTTTCCATCCTTATATGAAGGCTAACTCTAATCCTATATACATTAATCCTCATTCCAACCACCCCCCATCAGTCATTAAACATATACCTTCTTCTATCGAATCTAGACTGAGCAACAACTCTTCTAGTAAAGTAATTTTTGATAGACATAGTAAATTTTACAATTCTGCACTCAGAAACAGCGGTTATAAGGCCGCTGATTTTAAATACAAAAACCCTACTAACTATGATAATAGCAAGAAAAGATCTAGAAAAATAATATGGTTTACCCCTCCCTACAATTTGTTGGTTAAAACTAAAGTAGGAAATAAATTCTTAAAATTAATTAACAAACACTTTCCAAAAACTAATCCTCGTAGTAAAATATTTAACAACAATACTCTCAAGTTAAGCTACAGTTGCACGGATAATCTAGAAAAAATTATTAAAAAACATAACAGCAAAGTCCTCAAAAAGTATTATGATACTAAAAGCATTGTAAATCACAATTCTCAAAGTGATCGTACCAGAGACAAAGGTACTAATACCAGCAATTGTAATTGTAGAAATCCTAAAGATTGCCCTTTACATAATAACTGTCTAGTTAGCTCCATAGTTTATATTTGTACCGTCTCCACAATTGAAAATCCTAGTAATATAAAATTTGATATCGGTTCGACTAAGAACTCGTTTAAAACTCGCTGGTATCAACATACATTATCTTTCAGTAATAATTCCTATAAACACAGCACCTCATTATCTAAATACTATTGGTCCTTAAAGGAAAAAAACAAAACACCCACTGTTAAATGGAAAATCCTTACAAAGGCCCGAATTTGTAGCTCTCTCCGTGCACCTTGCTACCTCTGTCTCAACGAAAAATTAGAAATTATCAAATTTAGGGATAAGGTTAAACTGTTAAACCAGAGGAATGAGCTCACAGTTCATTGTAAGCATAGTTCAGCATTTACATTAAAATACGGGCTGTAATTTTCAAGTAATTAAGAAAAATATCCTCAACTGTCTCGAGTATGATGGTTATTATTTGTTGGTCTGTCAGTCGTTACTATAGTGAAACGTGTTATACTCCGGCTGAATGACTTATATTGGTATAGTCTCTGCCATGTTTTGACGCAATAATCGATGTCGGACTGAGTGCCTCATGGCTATTTGGGTTGGCGTTCGGTATTGGATTCTTTGCTTGTAAGTTTTTGTTGTGTTGATATGTGCTTGATTGTGTATCTGGGGAGGTTATTATTGGGGCGTCTAGGTCGGGTGGAGGTACCCATCGGATATAGGCAAATTAATATTTAAATATTAGTTTATGTATCTATGTATATATATTTTTTTATGTATGTACGTGTTTGTATGTGTTTGTATATGCATGTATGTATGTGTATATATGTATGTATGTGTATGTATGTGTATAAGTATATGTGTATGTGTGTGCGTCTATATATATATATATATATATATGTGTATATATTTTTGTGCGTATGTATGTATAAGTGTACATTTGTCCTTTTGTGCTTGTAGACATATTGAGATTTGCTTTAATTACTGATTTGTATTTTTTTTTGTAGGTATTTGTACTCATCTGTATATGTGTGTAGGCTTTACATGTTTGTCTGCATATTTTTGTATATGTATATGTGCATATGTATATGTGTGTATGGGAAGGAATTTTTTAAAAAAAAATTTCGAATTTGAAAATGTATATATATATATATATGTATATATATATATATATATGTGTGTGTGTGTGTGTATGTATGTATGTATGTGTGTATATATGTGTATATGTGTATGTGTGTGTATGTATATATATATATATTTTTTTTTTATTATTGTTTTATATTTCTGACCGCCCTCGGTCCTTCATCAGAAACAAGTGATTTCCAAATATGAATTAAAAACGTATTATACGATCATATATGTATACATATATGTATGTGTATGTGTGTGTATATATGTGTGTGTATATATGTGTGTGTGTATATGTGTACATGCATGTGTTTGTGTATGTGTGTATATTTGTGTATATGTCTGCACATGTATATATGTTTGTTAAAGTGTCCATGTTTCTATATATATATGTTTGTTTGTGTATGTGTTGTATGTATGTATATATATATATATATATATATATATATATATATATATATATATATATATGTGATACGTATATATTTGTATGTATGTGTGTGTATATGTATATGTATATATATATATATATATATATATATATATATATGTGTATATTTCTGTGTATGTATTTATATTTATGTATATTTCTATATATATTTGTAAGTGTGTATATATATTTATATCTGTACGTATGTATGGACAGATAGATAGATAGATAGATAGATAGATAGATAGATAGATAGATAGATAGATAGATAGATTTCTTAAGTTTCATGCTTTTTTGATCGTCTAACTAACTGTTTTAATTTTATTTCAAAATAGTGGATGTATAAGGAGATACGTATATTGATGAACTTTTGTTGAAGGTGGGATTGACTTTGGTGGGAATATGTTTTTTTGTCATGACGCCTCTTACGCATACACAGACATAATTTTACATATATACAACCATTGACATGCGCAGGGACACACGCACACGCGAGCTAAACAACCGAGGCTTACAGTCATAACTTCATATGAACAGTATTGAACTCTCTCTCTCTCTCTCTATGTATATATATATGTATGACGTTTTGCACATACATACGCATTTAAGTTTGTTTTATGTTTTTGCGTAAGTATATATTTATTCCCGCTTATGTCTTCATGCAATGAAATATGATTATGTCTATCCTGACCCCATTCATATGAGGCCAGTGATTTTATGAATCCGCTGTGATTGTATCCAATATGTAGCAATTTAGCCTGCCTAAAAGTTAACAGACAAATTGACATCTCGATAAAGACTAAATTTTGAAATTTGTGTATGTATATATACATGGGTGTATTACTATGTATATGTTTTTTCTTACTAATGTTTGTGAATATTTCTCCATATGTGAATGTTTGTAAGTTTATTCATGTATGCGTTCTTTTTCTCTCCCCCGTCTAAAATATTAATAATTTTCCAAATCTACAAAATTGTTAAAATATATATATATATATAGTTTTTTTTTTTAGCAACAAATAAATATAGTAGATACAATAGTTAATTAATAATGCTGATCTTAATTTTATAAAATTTTAATACCAATGCCCACCAAGATTAATTTTAAGTCTTCCCACATATTCTCCAAAGTAAAAGTTGCTTTACTCTGATTGGTCCACATTGTACATACAATAATGATGAAAGAGGTCTTGCTTGTTCTTAACCTTTTAAAGCCATTCATTTCGAAATAACAACATCACTTGAAAAGACACAAAAAGTGTCGAAACAAAATAGCTACTTTTGTAGTGATATTATAACATATCAATGTTATAATTTATTAATAAATATATATATATATATATATATATATATATATATCTACTATCTTGTAGTCATAGTTATTGTAAATCGCCTGAGGACACCAGTTGGTAGAAACCTGGGTTGCTTAATATAACTTTTTTACAAATTAATATATATATATATATATATATATATATATTAACTACATAGAAAGGACTACCCAATGAAAATATTTGAGAATAAAACAATACGTGCCAAGTACAATCAGGAATCATGAAAGAATCCGAAATACCTATGAATCCTCAATTTTTGAGCACCTTATAAAGAACAGATGGTGTGTCGCTGAATTTAGTGTTGACTGGTTTACTGTTTTGTCCAAGTCACATTCTTCATTTCATTTAAAAATTCTAGAGCAACTGTATATTAATTATCGCAAACCTTCACTCTGTAAACAGCGTGAATGTTTGTTGGGGCTTGTTATAATTAACTTTTAGTACTCCCCACATTTCTTTCTCTCACCAGTCATTTGCTAAATTAAATTATTTGTATTTTACTCTTTTTTCACGATTAAAAAATTTGAAGCGCGGAAGTGAAATCAGTTCATTCATTTCATTTTGTTCTTAATTATTTCTTGTAATATTCAACTATGCAGCAATATATATATATATATATATATATATATATATATATATATATATATATATTAGAAACAGAAATAGGATTGTTCCAACGAGAGAAATTGGAATAGAATAAAAAGTGTGAGAGGCTGTGAACGATTTGTTTAAAGTGTATATTTGCCTCAAGTTTATTCGCCTGAAGAGAGTCAACTTTAGACTTGAAACATGTTTAGCGTCACACATATAATTATGGACATTTAACGTATCGTAACATGTATAATAACAACAGCAATAAATATACACTTTAAACAAAACGTTTACGGCCTCTCACACTTTTTATTATATATATATATATATATATTGTAATATTTGTTACTATGGTTTATAAAAGCATAGTATCACTACAAAAACAAAAATTTTCGCGTTTCGGAGCTACGTTTGCCCCTCTTCTGATGATGAGTTTAAAATCATTTTAAACTCATCATCAGAAGAGGGGCAAACGTTGCTCCGAAACGCAAAATTTTTGTGTAGTGATACTATGCTTTTATAAACCATTGTAACAAACATTTCATTACAAAGCTCTACGTTGCATCGAGCACTCTTTATAAAAGTAAATGCATGAACAGTGGGTTTAAAATCTACGTGTTCTAGAACTTTCTTAAAAAATACTATGGTGGCTTACTGCTACAAAGGAATTTAATGCAAGTAGTCAGTCAGTTAAGTGCCATACGTGAAACACGCTTGGGCAATCATATGAAATATGTATATATATGTGTGTGTGTGTATGTACATGTGTGCATGTATGTGTACACATGTATATTGTGTGTTTAGAAATTTTTTGTATATAGGTGTGTACACACATATATATATGTGTGTATGCGCATGTATATGTATATAAGTGTGTATGAAATTGAATGTATGTGTGTGTATGTGTATGTATATATGTATTCTTAATCGTAGAATTGTGTGTGTATATGTATGTATGTGTGTGTGTACTTATATAGGTATGTATAATTGTAAATGAATTTTTTTTTTTACCTAGTGTTGTCTTTATTTAGTTTAATTCAAATGACCTAATTTTTTAAAAAATAATTTTATTTTAAATTCTATATCTTTTTATTCCCCTTTTATAAATAATTATGCCTTTTTAAGTAAAGGCCTTTTTCTAATACTTCAACGTTTAATATTTAAAATAAAATTTTTCTTTCTTTTCTTTTCTTTTTCCTTCCCTTCCTTCTTTTATCTCTCTTACCACCTTTTTTCCGTCTTGCTTAAACTTACGTCGATTTAACACGGCTGTCTGTTAATTTTTAGTTACAATTCTCTTTCTTTTTTTTTGCGAACCCAGACGATGTCAATTTTTTTTTCTTATTTATTTTATTTTATTTTATCTTTTTCTTTTTCTTTTCCTTTATTTTTCCTTTTTATTTTTATTTTTATTTTTATTTTTATTTTATTTTTTAATTTCTTTGTAATCTATTTAAAAAGGAAAAGTAGACTAATTTTTCTCCAGTTTCTGAAAGGATTTTTCTGTTGCTGAGGTGATGTGTTATCCCCCGTGGGGATGTTCATATCGAAATGGCCATTCAACATCTTTGAATTAATCTTTTTTTAATATAATATATATATATATATATATATATATATATATATATATATATATATATATATCACGTAAAATATTTTATGTTTATGTAAGGTAAATTCCAACAAAGACAAACTCAAGTAGAACTCAATGTCAATTTTTTTTATTAAATTAAACAGATTAATATTATCTTAAAATTTTTTGGGTATTCTACAAATCCACGGGTAGTAAATATTTCGCAGCTAAGTCGCCGCTCTTCTGACCCAAATCATACAACAGTTAATCTTTAAAATGAATAATCTTTAATGATTTTCTGAATGACATTAAACATTAACTGTTGCATGATTTGGGTCTGAAAAGCGGCGGCTTAGCTGCGAAATATTCATTACCCATGGATTTATAGAATATCCAAAAATCTTTAAGCGTATATATATATATATATATATATATATATATATATATATGGTCATCCGCAGACAGATCTATTTCGCTGTATCACAGCTCATCAGTACGGTTAGACTCCGATTGCTTTTTAACCCAGAACTGAAACCCGACCGAATTGGCGTCAGTCGGCGATTCCACCTCTGGGCTATGGGGCGCCCGGTAGAAGAAGGCAGACTTTTTAGCGCGTATATTATCATCATACACGCCCAATAGCCAGAGTGCTCTAATTCATTATTGAATGAGCGATGCATACATGCCAGAGTAGCTACTGTTTTTCAAAGCCTCCGGTTCCTCCAGAGTGCTCAATCAGGCTGTGAGAGCGTAAATATATATATACTGAGAAGAAAACTCAACAGATAATTAAACGGTTATAAATATAACACGTAAAAAATATATATTAAGTTTTTCGTATTTCAAGATTTAGTTAATAGTTCAAACAAATGACACGCGAAAAGCGCGTATTCATCAAAATATATCCCATCTTATTTTATTGTCTGCTGTCATCGTTGTGTCAGAAGCTCAATTACTCGCTTATACCATTTGGCTGGTTTAGAGGCAAAACAATAATAGCTACCCATGTTTTCAACCTCACCCATATTGTTGAACTTCCATCTGCACCGAAAGTAGCTTGTAAAATGTAGTAAGTTGATAGTGCAAGGTCTGTACTCTAGTTTGTTGAGGCGGCCATTCAGCCTCTCAATTTACCCACGTTTGCGTTTGGTCAAATTTTCGGCAGTGTTTGTTTCAGCATTGGTATACAGGAGGAGTTGCATATTCAATTGACCAATGCCGACTAGCGGGCTTTTTGAAAACCCACTACCCGGCATTGGTTCATTGGTCCATCATATACTCACTGCTGTTGTTGAGCCTAAATATCATCGTTCCCAGTATAAACCTCAGGGACAAATTCAATGGACATCGCACTTTCGAATTTTTTTCCAATCGCACAGCATGACCATCTGTTCGGTCTGCTCTTGTTTGAAATGTTTAGAAGCCTGACTGAGACGAAGCCACTTATTTCGCTTATAAGGACTCCGAAAATATATTCATTATTTATCCGCAGTTCGAAGTCGATGTCCAAATCGGGTATCTTAAGAAATTGTCTTCTGTTCTTTGCAAATGTTCACACGTCTTTGAGCCAATGGTCATTGGTCAGTTCTCGACGGCTAGGGTGAGATTATAGAAATGTCGATTTATGATGTTTTGTGAAGAACAAAGTTCGGCTGACAATGAATGCGTGCTTGTACTTGTGCTTGTCACTTGTTAAACCAATTCCTGGCTTAAGGCTATATCACGTTGAATCATCATTTCTCGTAAATTTATCAAACTTAAGCAACGTCGAGCCTGGTCATTACCTGAATGGGAATACAATACAGTGTAAGCTTGTGTTCGTGTTGTTTAATAGATAATCGCTTTTAATTGGAAATCGCAGAGCTGAATTCCAATTCCAGTCATTTCTGGACTTTCCATTTTCTTTTACAGCTGCTCTTGCATTCATTCTTTTTATCCATATTTATATTTGTAGAGTATAATAATAATTAATTGCAATTATATTAACCGCCCATTACCAAAACTGTAAATTAAAAAAATAAACAATTAATGTTTATAAGTTATGAAAATAAACAATAAGGAATGCAACAACGAATGGAAAAGTTATATCAAATTAAGTATGCAAGATGGAGGTACAAATGGCCAAATATCATCAGTGAAAATAGGAAAAAATATTTACTCAACCTAAATTATATATATATATATATATATATATATATGTGTGTGTGTGTATGTGTGTGTGCGTGTATAAACCTTAAATTAAAGCAGATATCAGAACGTTAAACGGCACCCACTATCACTTTAACAAAGAAGCGAAAAAGCCAAATTCTACTGTAAGTCAATGCACACATATATAAACCATAAATACATACATGCCCAAACACACTTACAGGCACACACACACACACACACACACACACACACACACACACACACACACTACAATTAACGACAGCAGTAGCAGTGAAGGATCACCATTCGTTGAAAGGCACGGTCCACGAGAGGACGGACGTGAAAACAAGCTCTCTTATTATTCTGAAAATGAGATTTTGACCTCGAAATATTAACGAATAATAAACAGGTAATACAAACACCTTCTTCACCTTCCTTTATTTTACTAAACGCATTGTGATATCCTTGAAGACCTACCCTTACACCATATGTATACATATATAATTTTAAAATATTACATTCTTTAGTGAAGCGTACTCATTATACTAAAATCGTTTATAAACATAGAAAATGCGGAGATACGAATCAAATACTGCATGGGGTTTGAAGGTCGTATTGACTATTAGTTACACTACCGACCTGTTCAGATCTTTATTCTAATACATATTTCTTAAGCGCAGTACTAATTTAGTAGCAACATCTCTTCATTTTACAGTTGAAATGACTTTACGTAACCGTAAGTTCTATGCTAACAGTTTCTTCTATCGCATATATCGTTTGTGGAATTCACTGCCAACTTCTTTGTTCCTAGTCAACTTTGATCTTCAAAAAATTAGATGCAATGGCACTCGATATCTGCTCCCTTTCTGATTATTGTTCTCGATCCTTAGAAATATGTCTGTTTTCTATTACTTTCAAATCCATTAATCTTTTGTGTTTTAGTGGCTTTACTGCTTTGCATAGGATAAATTCAACTATAAGAAAATTGCAATTAAGTAAATTTATTAATCAAGAACATCTTAATTGTTTAACCGATGTCCAGATAGAAGTTTATCCAAGAATTAAACAAATCTTTGTTTTAAATTATCTGAATGTATTCTCTTTTCATGTGAAAGATTTTCAAATACGAATTTTTACTATTGGATATTTTTAGTAAAAATAAACACGAAATACTCAATTTTTTTATGTTTACCGTTTGGTCGTTTTATAAGTGTCGATGAAAGGTGAAGTAAGAGTTGTTAATCAAAAAGGAAACTTATGCCGTCTTTAATTTCATGAATATAGGCATTGCTGCATTTTGAAAGTAATTCTAAATTTCAGTTCTATTATATTTCTTCCGATTGATATTAATTAAAGTTTTCTTTATGTTTACATTTCTCCAGGTGACAGCAGGTGCTGCCTTTTCAATAAACTTTAGATTTAACAAATAGGAAAATATATATTATTATCAATAATAATTCATTTTTCAAATTTTAAACTAAAATACAATTTAATGGGAATATTTCAAATATGATTAAATCTCTTTATCTCTGCCAATAGGTTCGTCGACTAAAAAAAATTGATGAAAAATAAAAATTGCGTTTCACAAGAAAAGTGTCCTTTTATTTTGCCTGTAATCCAAAGGGAATCAAATAAAAATAAAACTTCAATGGACAGATAAATAGGGATAAATGAAAAGGATTTCTTTGAATACGAATTTCCATATTTGCCTCGAATCTTACTCGACATAAACATGGACATAAGATACAGGATACAGTTTCAGGTTTGGTATTTGAACGGAGCATATCACTCATTTTTTAACGAAAGGACAATAGTTAACTGTCTTTTTATGTTTTATTATTATTGATCTCTCTTCATAATATTATTTGAACTTTACATCTTAGTGGCTTTAATGCCTTGCTTGGTCTCAAATAATTATATATATATATATATATATATATATATATATATATATATATATATATAAGCATGCGGTGTTAATATAGAAAAATCCAAAGGAGTATGCTGTACATAAAGTGGTAGAATGACTCTCTAAGAGAGAGCTAAATATATATGTATATAAATACATACAGAGCAAATATAAGAAAAAATTAAGGCAGACACGTTATTTCATGGTAAATCGGAAGTATAGGCCTATTTCAGGTGAACCATCATCAGCTTCCATCTTTATTGTACAGAAGATTTTGCACGAATTAATTTTTTCTTGCATATATATACATTTGTGTGTGTGTGCGCCCGCGTGTGTGTGGGCGTACATCTGTAAAAATGCAGGTAAAATTTTATCTGAAATATGAATAAAAGAAAAGACAAGCGGAAAACCTTTTGTTTCGTTCCTTGAAGATCTATATCAGGGCAATTAGAGAAATTCTATTTAGTAACCTGTATTTATGCTTAAAAATAACCTGACGAAAACAAAATAACGTTAATTTTCCAAATTTTGAATTAGTGAAATATTTGTAGCCTTCTCTAATTGAAACTTTGAAAACTATTTATAAAGAGCATATACTTTTCTTTAATAAGATTTCTTAAATGTTCAGAATGGTAGATAAAAATTAAATCAAGACACAGTTTAATTAATAAACAGAGTGTCTACTTAGATTTGAGCATCCGCTAAAAATAACGTTGAAAGTGATAATAGTTCTATCGGATTAATAAAAAATCCATTTCTTTTTAGGAAATTCGTTTTGTTTAATTTCTTTTTTAATCATTTCATCCCAAGCAAGGCAGGAGCACCACTGGGTACGCAGGAAGTTACTGCGAGAGAAAAGACTGAGTACGGAGGGAATTAAGCAAAGGATTAGATATGGACAGGATTCAAGATCATAGGAGATGATAGTTAACATTACCTTTAATTTTTTGGAGATTATATCTAGCAGGGAAGGAAATAAAGGGAATGGAGTTCCACAGGAGGGAAATGCGAGAAGGAAACTGTTCGAGTAGAAGAGATTGTTACATTTAACTATTTCGGAGGTAAAAGGATGGGGTCTAGATGCCAATCTAGAAGCAGGCTTAAATTCATAGGGTCGAGGTATCAGGGGGAAAGTATGTCATGGCAGTTACCATGAAAACAGGGTAAAGTCACGTCAAGTAGGTAAGATAGTAATTGTAGTTTAGATGCCAAGTCAGGATCGATTACATTGCAGATCCTTCTTTGGATTTCGCCAAGAGCCTCGAGATAAATAAGAGGAGCACCCGACCAGATATGGCAACATTATTCAATGCACAGATGAATGGTAAATTTGAAAATGTGCATGATGAATTCAGACGAGAAAAAACTTTCTAGCACGACGCAGTGACCCAACATTTCCTTTTGCAGTAGATGCAGTTATTAATTCGATGCAGCCTTTCTACTTCAGATAGGTTGAAAAGTGTAGCCAAAGAGGCGCAGTGTGTTGCTCCTCAGAAGATTAGTATCAGATGATGTCGGACAGGGAAGTTTATCTATGACTGTCAAAGGAGAGCAGCTTTGTTTTGTAGGCATGAAAATTTCCTGTCCCAGTTAACCACTAATTGGAGGCACTTTTCAAGAGTAGTAGTGAGGTTTACATTGTCCGACTTCCTCTTGATACCGAATAAATGACGGTGACATCTGCATAAATGCATACACGAGAACTGATAACATTGGTAAGATCATCGATGAAGTTCAGAAACTGCTTAGGAGCTATAATAGAGCCTTGATGGATACCCGAATCCGTGTGAAATCATCGTGAAACGTGCCCGTTAAAAACCACCTTCATTTTACGATTTGATCGGAAAGATTAGATTGAAGCAAACAATCGTCCTGTAATACTGTAAGCCATGGAGCTTGTGTAGCAGACCAGCATGCCAAACACTGTCAATTATTATCAAGAGCCTGGTATACATATTCAGTGATATTCGTTAGGACATCAATAGTAAACTTAGCAAAGCGAAAACCACATTATCTTTCAGAGAGTAGGTCGAAAGAGGTGAGATGCTTAACCACAGAGAAACACCAGTTTAAAAACCAATCTGTGCCGATATAAAAAATGACAAGAGGTTTTGCATAAAGATATAATTTCAGCCATGCCTGACTAATTTGTTCTCTGTAAGAGCTTATCAGATTTAACGGAATCTCTTTCTCTCTTTCTCTCTTTCTCTCTCTGCCCCGTGCCTTCATGGACGCAAGTTCAATTCCTGCCAGAGAGTGTAATTAATTTTTAATATGACTTCTTAAAAATTCCGGCCGGTAAACGAAATATATTTTTAATAAACAAACGGATCGTCTACTTAAACACGGGTATCTGTTAAATATGACGTTTAAAATGATGATATATACAGGGTGCGATGGGTAAATTGTCGACATTTCATATTTTTAGTTTTACGCGTGTTTTTTAGATAGAAAATTATAAAAAAACAATAAGAATCCAAGTATTACCTGAAATATCGTCGCTAAAACTAAATCTTACAATAGAAAAGAAAACAGATGTTACTTAGGTCTTTTAAAAGAACTTGTCATGTTAAATCATATAAATAACCCTTACCTACTTTTTTTTTTTTTTTTTTTTTTTTTTTTAATCATTTCACCCCGAGCAAGGCAGAAACGCCACTGATGTGCAGGGGGTTACATAAATGTAGAAAGATTAATTAGAAAAGAGTGAGGAGTACAAGCTAGTTAGAAAGGAACAATAGAAAACTGAGAAAGCAGGTGCAATGACAGGTACATGGGCGGAGAGAAAGGGAAGGTTATACAGGGGAGGGGAGAGAGCTAGAGGCCAGTGGTTAGTAGGTGAGTATTAACTTTGCTTTTAAATTTCTGGAGGTCGTAGCCGTCAGGAAAGCAAGAATACGGGAGTGAGTTCCACAGGCGGGAAGTGCGAGAGAGGAAGCTGCAGGAGTAGAATTGTCGTCTACGTTTGGCTAACCTGACTGTGAATGGGTGGGACCCAGTTGCCAGTCTGGTTGAACGGGTAAACACCTGTTGAGGAGGCATCAGTGACTTAAGCTCATCCGAGCAGAAGCCATGAAAGTATTTATAGAAGAGACAGAGGGAGGCCACATTTCGACGATGGGAAAGTGGCTGCAGACGAGTCGCCAGATCAGTACCTATCACATTACAGACTCTCCTTTGGAGCTTGTCAAGAACACTGCTTAATAAAATAGTGAATTAATGACGACATGTTGCCATAGAAAAATACTTAAATTCTCAGATTCTGATTGATACTGACCCTCTGTACGTTTTTCTCTTTCTTTCTCACTCTCTTACTTTCTCCCTTTCTTTCTTTCTTTCTTTCTTTCTTTCTTTCGCAAATATTACTATTAATAATCATCAGTTATTCTCCTTTGAGTTCATCTCCCTGCATTTTATATTTTTTAATCTAAAATTTTAATTTTTTTAATCTTCATCTAATGTTTGTCGATTTAAATTTTACTCTTGATAAATTAAAAAAATAGTACTCTAACATTATAAGATGTAACGTCAAGTGAACTTAAATTCAAATCTCCTAAACGATCAGTTCGTAATATACACCTGATGATTGCGTAATGCATGAAACTCCGATCGTGTAATCCATGTAGGATACTATGCATATTAATTAGTATATATATATATATATATATATATATATATATATATATATATATATGTGTGTGTGTGTGTGTGTGTGTGTGTGTGTGTGTATATATATATATATATATATATATATGTAGAGAGAGAGAGAGAGACAGAGAGAGAGAGAGAGAGAGATACATATATGTACCACATCGCCTGACGAAGCATCGGTATTCCGATGCCGAAACGGACGCGCCTTCGTAGCGATTATATACAGAGAAGTTATGTACATGTTCTAAAATATAATTTATAATAAATATTCACAGCTCTATATAGAAAATTATATATCGAGCACTGTTTTAAATTAATGTTTTGGACGTGGAAAGAATTCTTCGTTCTGTATTCACTCGGATATATATATATATATATATATATATATATATATATATATATATATAAAGAACAGGTAGAAAAATATCTTTATTTTAAGTATCTGGACTAATATCTATCATTTGCCTGTTACAAAGAATTGTTTTTTTCAGCGAAGCGGTAACCAAATTGTCCAAGATTGATAACAATATTGTTGTGACATCAACGGGGGTCCTTGTAATGCCGACAATATCTGTTGCAATGTGATGTTTAACAAGCCAATCTTACGTGTTTAATTTTTTGTAAATGTCCCGTTATTGAATAATTACGTTTCTCATGTTGGTCTTCAGACCACTTTGTTTACCACCAAGCTGACTCCTCACTTGATAGTATCGTCCTGATAAGCACGCTTCCATTTGAACTAGTTACGGTCGTTCAATTCTCTGCCACGTTGTGATTTTGATTTGAGAAAATCACTGATAAATAAATTGAAGCGAAGGATAGTTCGACAGCAAAGGAACTACACAAAACAAAAACAAATTCTTTGGAATAAAGTTTTTAAATTCGGTTAAAAAATGTGACATCAGTTAATATATGTTAATATATGTTATGCGGTTTTAATCCTTTCCACTACTGTCATAATAAAATGACACGGGGATCCACTTTTGAAATGTGCATCTTTGGTAGTAATTTATAGTGGTCTTCAGGCTGGCACACGATCTTGGTCCAGAGGTCTCTGCGAGCGATGTAGATTCCAGTAGCAATAACGTGGAGACTCTTCAAGTTGTCTTAACCTCCATCTTATATGATGTCCTGGCAGGTATAGTGTTGATCAGAGTCTGGAGTTCGGTAATCTTTCGCCCTTAGCATTAAACTTTTCCTAAAATTTCATATTTTCAAAACATGCATACTTGAGTAATTTTCCAAATTTAATGGTCGTCCAGTTTATTTTTGTTGGTTGGTTGTTTTTTTTTAATGGTAAATCAACCTCGGCGGGTCATTTATTGCCAACTAAACTTTATTTATTTATTGCTGGTAATACCTTTTTCTTTCAACAATTTATTGTTATTTTTTATATAAGTTTTGTGTCTAGTAATACATTTTTCTTTTTAGAGTATCAAGATTCATTGGAATTTGTTTTTTAAGGGCATGGTCTCCAAGTCCTACCCTTGTTATTTAACCCATAACTGGAGGGAAGGGGCGGATTAATACCTTTCCCAGGGGTACCAGAGCTTAAGTGAATGCAGAGCATTCAACTGGAATTTGAACTCGGCTCACCGATTTCTCTTTCCGAGCCGATATCCACTGCACCACAACGTACATCCGTCACTATACGCTTACAGTACCTGGTATTCCCAAGCGGTCACCCATCTAAGTACTGACCAGGCTCAACGTTGCTTAACTTTGGTGATCGAGCGAGAACCGGTGTTTTCAGCGTGATAGGCCGTAAGCCTAGGTTCTTTTTGAGAGCGCTCAGAGGAATCAAGTCACTCTTTAATACCAACACTCTTTACGTCTTATCTCGTACCATCATTCCATATAGACTCTCTTTTTCTTCTCCCAGTTTCTAAGGATTATCATCCAATTTGTAGTCTCGTCCTTTTTTTCTTTCCCTTTTTTATTTATTTATGTTGGTTAACTTCTTGAAGTTCTAATGTCACAATTGTGTCTTGTGCTTGCCAATGACATTTGGTGAATATCTTAATGAGGCTTTTCATATAACAATGGTTTTAAATTTTTGCAAGGTAACACTAGAGAACTGAGTTCGATCATTGGTTAGTTCAACAAATATTTTATTCATGTGTCAAAGTAAAGTTGTGATTCATAATCTCGACTTGCAGGCTTTACGATAATGTAGTAAGTTTTATTCTGATTCAGAGCTTCATTTATAATGTCCTTTAGTCAGACATTTCAAGCCTTAGTAAATGGAAATTTTTAATTGGTTTTTTCCTACTAGAAAGTCATTCAATAAATATCGATCTGAGTAATGAAAGATTTAAGCTTGTACCTCACGGGAGAAGTCTTAAATTCTATTTCATTGAGAATTTGCTTTCGCTTTTGAAATTTTCAAATGAACTGGAAGTGAAACATTGTTAATAATTAATGCATACTAATTGCCTTCAATATATGTCTGGATATATTTGAAAGAAAGAAATGACTATTAGCATCTCGTTATCTTAAGATAATACTTTTAAGTATGTAAAAGTTATGTATTTTATACATATATCGAAACACTAGCAGAATAGCCCGGTGTTGCTCGGGTGTAACGAAAGCTTTAAAACTAATCCATGGTCCTGGAGCTCAAACTCAGCCTAAAGAATATTTGTGTGAAGTTTGGTGAGAATCAGATAAAAAGTTGTGGATTTGTTTAAAGGACATACAGACAGATAAACACACACACACACACACACACACACACACACACACACACACACACACACACACACACACACACAAACATCTTGCCTTTTATATATATATATATATATATATATTATAGATTTTCTGCACTATTGTAAAAACTGCAACCGTGAAACTTCTGAATATCGTTTCTTATGTCTTTGTCTATTATTGTATCAAATTTGATTAAAATCGCACCACTCCTTCTATAACGCGATTTTTTCGATTATCGATTTTTTATATTTATCGGCGGTACCACTACCCAAAACCTAGCTAAGAACACTCGCAGACGCTTATAGTACAACTGAGTAAATTTCCAGAAAATTGGTTCAGCCGTTTCGGAGTCTATAGGTAACGGACACACACAGACACACTCACACAAAGTTCCATTTATATATATATATATAGGAAAAACTACTAAAAAGTTGTAAGTTTAAAAATGTATTTTTTTGACAGTATTTATTTATTTCTATTATTATATTTGATATTTCAGACCGTCCGTCCTCGGCCTTTCATAAGAAACAAATGATTTTAAAATTTAAATTAGAAACGTTTTTGCGAGAGCGTTCGTCCGAGAGATTGTTTACATAACGTGATACAGAAAGCGACAGATTGTTTTAAATATTTGTAAACGTAAACCTATCTTTAATAATACTTATAAATTTTGTTTTAGAGAATTTTTTAAAATTTTATCTAAAAAATGTTTAACTATTGAAATATTTATAAAGATTCAAAACACCTAAGTCCTTATTTAACCCTAGCCTGTGTGTATTTAATTTTAAAATCCAGTATTTTTCTTTCTTTCTGCGTGAGTGTGTAGAACTAAAATCGGAGTCTATTAATAAACATTTGCAGTTTTCTAAATTTACAGTTTTCTAAATTTACAGTTTTCTAAATTTACAGTTTTAAACTTACAACTTTTTAGTAGTTTTTCCTATACATATTAAGACAGTATACGTGGATCATCACTATGTTTTATATATATATATATATATATATATATATATATATGTGTGTGTGTGTGTGTGTGTGTGTGTGTATATATATATATTGATATTTATAATTATATACATGCACTTCTAACACACACACACACATAAATATATATATATATATATATATATATATATATGCAATTTGTTATATATATATTATATCATTTATATATTATATATGCGTGGTACTTATTTAAAAGCGCTCAATATCAGTCATTAAGCAGACATATTCATATAGATAGGTGTGAGTTTGTAACCCTGGGTTTCACGCTCTTGCGATCGTCAGACAAACTCTGACGATCGCAAGAGTGTGAAACCCAGGGTTACAAACTCTATATATATATATATATATATATATATATACAAAAAATATGCTTCTACAATTTGCATATACGAAGATTGGCTGAAAATTTCATAGGCTGACTATGAAGAAGTGATGTTTGATCTGTTAAATTAATTTCAACTCTTTCTGCATTGTTTCTTTCCGCCTAAACTGATATCTGACTTTTAAAAAAAAGACGTCAAAAGTAACAAGTAGCAAATTCTCTTAAAGATAAATAAAATAGTCTTATCAAATACTTCTAGAATAAGGATTTAACCACGAAGGACATACATGCTGACATGGTTACCACATTAGAGGATGATGTCCCAACTTTATTAACAGGGTAAATGTGGGCAGCTGAATGTAGGTGAAGAAGGGAAAGTCTTAAAAATGATCCAAAATCTGGGCGTTCGGCGACTGTCACTACTGAGGAAAACCTTGACGGTATTAATTAATATGCCTTCTTCATTGGATGCATGGAGATTGGGGGACATCCGAAGAGTAGAAACTAACATCTGTATCAGGCAACAAAAAATCTCAAAGGAAACCAGCTCTTTAACTGGGCTGTTGGAACGTCCGAACTATGCTGAGCGGCTTATCTAAATATCAGACACTCCAGTTATCAATGACGAGCTGAAGAGGCTTAGATGAACTCAGCGAGATTGTCAACAGACCACAGGCAGTGATCTTATCAAGCACTGCAAGTCTATCTTACTGTTTCCTCTACAAGAAGACCTCTGCCAGTGCTGTAAAGGAATAGACGTACTACAGGATATGAGTGATGCTACGATCATCAACCTCTACAAAAGCAAAGGAGAGCAAAGTGACTGCAACTGCGTCGTAGTTTTGCTCAAGTCATCTTGGTTTGTCTGCAGAAAATTGCCGAATATGTTTACTGGGAGTCGAAGTGTGGCAGTAGATATAGTCCTCTTGCTCAGTCTGAACCAGGAGAAGTGATGAAAACACCAGATGCTCCTGTACGTTGCTTTCATCGATCTGACCAAAGCGCTCGACCTAGTTACTAAGGAGGGTCTCTTCAGAATTCTGTGCAGGATTGGCTGCCCACTAAAACTGCAGAACTTGATTGGGTTCTTCCATCGTGACGCAAGAGATTGGGCAGTTCAACGGTAGCACCTCAGAGATCTTCAACATCTGCAGCGAGCTCCAACAGTGTGGTGTCCTCGCTCCCACTCTCTTAGGAATCTTCTTTGCGCTGCTTCTGAAACACGCATTCGGCACATGATGGGAAGGGATTTACAAGATCAGATGGCAGACTTTTCAATCTCACCCGACTCAGAGCCAGGGTCAAAGTACGAAAAGTCCTTATCAGAGAGATGTTGTTTCTTATGATTCGGCTTTTATCATTCCCCACCCAGCTTCAAGTTCAGTTATTGATGTATCATTTCCCTCAGGCATTACAGAGACTTTTGGCTGATCATTAGCCCGAAAAAACAAAACAAAAAAAAAAAACAAAAAAAAAACAAATGTTCTTGGTCAAGGTACCACAGCACCACCGGACATCACCATCAATGACTATGAGCTGGATGCAGTCCATCAGTTTACCTACACTGGCTCCGCCATAAACTGATAACTTTTCTCTGGACATAAAGCTCGACAAGAGAATTGGGAAGCGGTCACAGCCCTTGCGCGTCTAACAACACATGTTTGGACCAAGCTGACAATGAAGACAAAAATGGCAGTGTACAACGCCTGTATCATCAGTACACTGCTATACAGCAGGACATGGACAACGTACTCCAAACAAAAGAGGCGTCTGAACACCTTCCACGAAGAAGTATCTACCACATCCTGAGAATCTAATGGCAAAATAAGGTGCCCAACACTGAGGTCCTGTCTCACGCAGGTCTGCCCACTATATTCACACTCCTTAAACGCTGCTGGCTATGTGATGTCCATCGCATGCTAGACGGCTGTATCTTAAAAGTGCTCCTGTATGGAGAGCTGGCATCAGCTTCGGTATCATGTCATCGTTAAATACGACATGAAGACTGTGGGTATCAACACGGAGTCATGAGAGAGCGTGGCAGTCAACCGGTCCAAGTGGAGAGGAACCATGGTCAAACAACTCAAATCAGCTGACACAAGCCGCCATGACTAGGCGTGTTTGCAGAAAGTAAAGTGACAGTTCCGATAGACCAGAAACAGAAGTATGTTATTTAGTAGTATATTATTTTTAGGAAACTTTATAATCTACAGTTTTTCATTCAGGATCAGAGAGCAAATGTTATAGAATTATTTACAGATTCTTGTTCTTTTCAGAAAGTTCTATTTTACTTTAGGGGTTTTATTTGTTTCTTTTAACTGCCAAAAATACGAAGAAACAGATATTTGGTTTCGGTACGCATTATTCTTGATACCTCCCCATCCCAGAAATTCAGATAAAAAGAGTTCTTTATTTTGCACACATATCAAATTCCCATGGTGAAAAAAAAAACACATCTTACCTACATGTATACGAATGCTCTTAAAAAGTAAATTTTCTTAATATTTCGATAGAAATTAATTATCATGACCAAGTAGAAGATTTTCCGGTAGTAGGTTACCATTGTTGTGGTAGACTGGTTCCAACTAAGGCTTTAGAACTCAATCTATCCTGCTATTCAACCCATAGCTGGAGGAGGAAGAGATGGAGTCATACCTTTCCAGTGGGTACTTACGCGTAAGTGAATGCAAACGGAATTCGAACTCGGTTTTCTAATTTCTCATTCCAAGCCGATATCCATTGCACCACGACGCACACCCAAATAGACAATAGAACAGCCAAAAAGTCAAAAACAACTATGTGTGTTTACATTCTTGCCGATAAATATCCATATTAAGAAATCATTATCCGCAATTTTTGTCGGTGGCAGACAGAACATTCTGGCAATGTAAGTTATCGGTGTTGATTTATTTCTAAAATATTCATTTCGAGTCAAATGTCAAATTCAGCAAAATTCTCCGATAATTGTTGTCTCAGTTGTCGTCTGCTTCAGACTTTTTTACTGGCATCCTTGTTGAAACGTTTTTACCGAAGTGAAGTTAATTTGTGACGTTTTGCTGACAATGAAATTTGAAATTAAGCTGACACTTTTTCTTTCTCAATATTTTATAAGACGTCAAAGGTTAATAGCTTTTTTTTTTAGAAAGAAATCATTTTAAGTATACACAATTGAGAAAAGTTTCTACCGAACAAAATAATCTACTTAGAAACAAAATAAGTCGACATATTAAGTTTTATGTATTTTTATGGTGTATTTATTTAACATGTTGAAAATTTGATTTGCTCTCCCAAACAAATGACGCTGGACAACAAATATCACCAATAAAATTTCTATAACAAATGCATAACTTATTGATAAAAGCAGTTTCTGTAGCAATATTTCTGTAATACATATAGAGTGTCTATAGGAAAACAAATATTCATAAATATCGTCCGTAAGCAAACGAATAAATGAAACAACACGCTGTAAGCGACAGACCCTAAATTATTCCTGTCCCACTGAACGGTTTACAACAGTTTTGAACACCTCGAATGTCTATTGGAAAAACAAAGCTTGCATATTCGTACCATCGTAAAAGGTACTTGAAAAGTTGTCGCTCCAGAAGGTACCTGACTATTTAACAAAGAAAAATGAAGTATTGCTGCCATATTTGAGCTGGATATATCAAATTCTGATTTACAGTCTTGACACAACTCAAAAGCTTTTACGCGGCCTTGTAACGGAAAAAGCTTTTGAACATATTTCCAGCTCTACTACCCGTTTCCTCACAGACGAAACATTGCTAGTATCTTGTTAGTTTATTTATATCTAAATAGTTGATATTCAAGCCATCTACCATCCTTAGTTCTATCAGTTTATAAATTTACATATTAAATTTGTGGAACAGACTTCCGGAATGATTCTTCTCCGATCAATGCAATTTTGAACATTTTAGAATCTAGTCGTAGCTATTCTGCATATTCACATAATTGTTGGGGAGCACCTCTTTTTGCACATAAGAATGAACTTGCCTGATGTGTACATATAATTCTGCCTGTACGGAGAACGGCAGTGATTGTCAAAGCGTTTTCTCGCTGCGACTACATCTCTCACTGTCAGCTCTCTCTTCGGGTAGAGGGCGCTCTCTGCTTCCGAGCAGAGAGCAATAACCCAGTCGTGGTTCCGCCGAAGGGTAGAAGCACGACTGGGCAAAAATAGACAGACATTTTTTGGCCGGGCCATATAGCCCGGAAATCCCAGTCATAAACTGACCATGTGTCACATGTTGCCCTTACTGGGAGGGACAACTAAATATAGTGATTGTTAAAGAGCAGTGGCAGAGTTGAGTAGTTGTACCGCCGCTAGTTTGTCGGTAAGGATATAGACTCATTACCCAGACATACTTCTTCCCTACAAGATTGTATATATTGATTTCTACTAACAGTATTCCCACTATTCCTGAATTGACTAACCAGTATTCCAGTTTGTATATTTTTGTTCAATATAAATTATATTTTCTATCTCCATATCTGTTTTAGTTATTTATTATTTTGCGTGGTTTCTTAACAAGAATCCACAACAATAATATGTTCTCTTATTTTTCTAGAGGAATCTAATTCAGTAACCCTCTAATTTGAATGAGTTTTGGTCGTTATACTGAGTTATCAATAATATGAACGAGATACGCCAACAAAGATCTATAAAAACAGGTATCGCACATATCCCAGCGTAAGCAACAGATTACTTCGACCACTATCTGTAAGTTATAGACATTCTTAACAACTTCCTGCAAGATGTGTCTCCCACAATTTCCTGTAAGCAAATATGCTCAACAAAATTCTGTCAAAAAGCGATATATCTCCAACTACCGATTATATACATCAAATCAGCCGGATACCTGATGTAAGTAACACGAGTACATTAAACAACAAACCGATACAATACATTTCTTTAGCGAGTGTTTGCTAAAAATATTTGATTTTCTCAATGACTTAGAAACATGACGCAGTGAACTCTAATAACAGATTTAAGAGTAGAATTTCTAATTTCAATTCCGGGTTCTGGATAACTGGTTACTGTATTTTTTAAATAAACTTTCGTTTCTATTAAAAACTAGCATAATATCCCGTGTATTATATCTTCGACTTGCGATGAGTTTTATGCTTGTAACATTCAAGGTTATTTATATGTGATACTTTACTTTTGTATTGTTGTGCGAGTAAAACTTTTTTTCTTTTAGAGTTTGTTGTATTCTGTGCGGCGCTGAAGTTCTCATTCCTTTGCTAGAATACCGAATCTTTGAATGATTCCTTATCATTTTTCCTGTCGGGCTTAGAGACTTGAGAAAACCGGAACATTAGGTCTCTATATATATATATATATATATATATATATATATATATATAACATAGTACACTTGCTATGTAACCCAGGTAAATTCCAAAAGAGACGAACTGAAGAGAACTCAATGTTACATTCATTTATTTAATTTAACAGAGTAATATAATTTATAAAAGATTTTCGATTATGACAATGGGTAATACATATTTCACCGCTTTGATGTTATTATCGCGGCTCGTCAGACCCAAATGGTCATTTGGATCTGACGAGCCGCGATAATAACATCAAAGCGGTGAAATATGTATTATCCATAGTAATAATCGAAAATATTTTATATATATATATATATATATATATATATATATATATCCAGATTTTGCTGACGATCCGTTTAGGTGAAACCTAGGTAGGTCTGTCTGGCTCACTAGGTATACTTTACTTATTCCGCTCTACCTAAGTATTGAGCGCTTTTTGTTAGTTGATTACTCGTATCGGTTTTTTTGGGGGGGTGGGGGGTGGAGGGCTACGTGCTGACACAGTCCGAACTCTTTTGACTGATGTTCGTGTACTTAGCTCTTTCTTTTTTTAAAACCATTTTTCCCTTCTTCATAGATCCTTCGAAGTTTTTTCGACACGAGTATAGTTATTATCCCTTATATATATATATATATATATATATATACTAACAAAATAGCAAGATCGCCAAGACCGACCGCGGTTTCGCACAACGGCTCGTCGTTGTGCGAAACCGCGGTCGGTCTTGGCGATCTTGCTATTTTGTTAGTGTGTTTGCTCTGCGTTACTGCCTTTTAGTTAAATACTTTTCGGTCGTGTGTATCGAGCACTTTTCTTTTCTGGTTGTTTGTTCCGTTGAGGGTTTTTTTCTTTTACTGGGAGGAACCGTATGTATTGTCGGTCCCAAGCAGTTTTCTTTTTTTCCCCCTCTTTGCCCAAAGCTTTATAGCCGAGGGCAATAACGGATTTAGATTCTGCTGGTCATTCGTAGTCTTAGAAATTCCCTTCTATAAAATTTTGAGATTAGAATACACGCAGAGTCGGTTTAATAATCATAGTTATTATTATTGTTATTATTATTATTATTATTATTATTATTATTATTATTATTATATATATATATATATATATATATATATATATATATATATATACTTGATTTACACTTAACCATTGTCACGTTGGAAAATCAAAGAATAAATGTTTAGAGCTTTTGATATCTTTGTATTCTCTGTCATTACATCTCATTATTATTTCATTATCATAAGACAGGAATGATAGTTGTTTTTTAATCAGTATAATCCCGTGCAAGGGAGTAAAGCCCTAAGATACAAAAGGTTACAAGATGTTGAAGAATAAGAAACAGAAGCATTAATTATGTGCAAGAAGAGGAAAGAATAACCAGGAGGAACGTAGATGACAATTGACACTGTATTGAAATTTTTGCAGATTAAAGTTTGGTGGAAAGTATGGAACCGTATGATGCTTGAAAAGAAACTGTTAACATCAAATTTACGATTACATGTAGCCAACTTGATGAAATCTTCACGTCGGTCTAGCACTGCGTCTAAATTAAAAAAAAAACCCTACAAACCATAGCATAGACCTCATCCGAACAATCGCCATAAAAGCATTTATAAAAAAGACACAGAGAGGCAACCTTACTGCTGGGAGAAAGAGACTAGGCAAGCTGACAAACCAATAATATTGGTGATACTTTTCTGGATTTAATCAAGGGGCTTAAGGGGAACCGGATAATATGTGGCAACACCATTTTATATAGAAATGAACTGTAGACTTGTAGGCATGTAAGATCGATTCCAGACAGACAAATTGTTTCATACGACTCAGTGAATCAACTTTCTTATCAGCTAACCTAGCGATGGATTCAGTATAATTTTTCTTTTTATAATTTTACTGAATATAAATCTTTGTGTCTAAATATCATTAAGATTCATTTATGTTTGACACCAACTTCTGAGATTCATACTCGCAATAAAAGAAAACGAATTTATACCGATATTTTTCAACGTTCTCCGCGTGTCAGTGAATATGATTGCAAATTGAATTACACAGAGAATATTCCCAGTTGCAACGATTTCAATGACCAGGAACAGAATTTAAGAAAACTGACTCACTGATTTTATTTCATGAAACGTTCACGACTGTATCGTCTAAACCGTAGGCAAGCGAGAAAATTTCAATGTAGCAACATTGTAATCATTTTGATTATATTTATCGGATAGATTTGTTGAATCCTTTCGAGCGAACGATTGTAAGTTTTTGTCTTAGATCAGTAACAAACGAATAGGAACTTTGGTCACTTGTTCGGGGCCAAAATGGCGCACATTTAATGAAATCATTAATAGAGAAGCGGTGAGGAAATTTCAGTCTCGAAATTTGGCAATAAACTCAAGATTCTAATAAGGCGTCGACAAAAGGAGAGATCCTATTTCATAAAACAATCATCAAAATATTCACAGGTTACAAATAAAATGACGGATTTAAGAACGTTGACAAATCACATCATGCCATGAACCCTTCATAATGAATATACGGATTTTCTCTGTTGAATATTTTTGTTTCTCTCTTATATGATCATTACTTGTCTCACTTACCCGATGCATATATATATATATATATATATATGTGTGTGTGTGTGTGTGTGTGTGTGTGTGTGCGTGTGAATTTGTGTGTTCGTGCGCGCGTGTGTGTGTAACCATATAACATAAAAGGCAAGCCTATGCCCGAAAGTGGACCTTGCGTTACGCTTCATTTTCATTGCCAATTCTTCTATATATTTCATTCACTCTTGGTTTGTACTTTCATTAAAACCTGAAGATTGTATCCTACGCATGAAGCTATCAGTAGCGAAAGAACTTACTCTCATTACACACGCACACAAACAGATACACACACATGGTTATATGATCTTAGCAAATTCGAATTTTATATATATATATATATATATATATATATATATATATATATATATATATATATATAGTTATACACATACAAAACGTTTATTGCTATGATTGTTAACTATCTGATGAGACACTGTTCTTTCAATGTCGAAACAAAGTGTACAATTTTGTAGGTGTCTGTCATTTTTTACATGTTCTAACGTAATAATAAATTATATATATATATAGTGTATCGAGGCAGCAAATAATTTTCTAAGCATATACTGTTAAATATAAGAGACAATGAATGTCTATTATATTTAATCATGAGCCGTTCTAAACGTCGTATTTTGGCTTTAATTTCAGTTGAAAATAAAGACAAAAATTCTTCAACATTTGGATAATGTTTTATTAATTTGGTTCTAAGCTTTCGGCTCACATGCGCCATTATCAGAGAGGTTATTAAGACGGATCAGAGTACAATTAAACAACATTTCTCAGAAAAACATAAACATGTAAGTAATATCAGATAGATTTTAGTCAATAATACAATAATCCTTACTCATACACACAGTAAAAAAGAACCTTCAGATATTGGAGGCCATGTACATTAAATCCAAACAACCCACACTTAATAAAATCACCTTTAAATCCGGTCATAACACATTACATTGCATTTGAATACATGGTTCTGTTGTCATTTCGCGCTATCACGCGGTGTGACGTCATAGAACCGCATTGCAAATTTGCGAACTGCGTTTGTTATTTTTGATAACTATTGCCGTTGCCTAGCAGGGTATTATGTCAACACAAAATAAAATTGTCGGTGATGGTGGATGTTATTGTGTTACCGTCTTAATAACCTCTCTGAAGATGGCTCATGTGAGCCGAAAGCATAGAACTAAATTAATAAAAAATTATCCAAATGTTGGAGAATTATTGCCTTTATTTTCAGCTGAAATTCAAGCCAAAATACGATGTTTAGAACGGCTCATGATTAAACATAATAGACATTCATTATCTCTTATATTTAACAGTATATGTTTAGAAAATATATATCTGTGTGTGTGTATGTGTGTGTGTGTGTGTGTGTGTGTGTATGTGTGGATGACTAATATATTATGCTCTCATTACGATTGAACTTTCTAGAGAATAAAATTTTAAAAACAGTTTCCACTTCTGCGATGTAAGCATTACTCTTCAGAAATGAATTGAGTTCTTTCTGTGACTGGCGTGTGTATACACTGCTTATATACAACACGTTAAAGTTTCCTTTCTCTGATTCCATGCGTCTATGGCTTAGGGGGTAGCGACTCCGACTGACACCAAATGACATCCAGAAGCAAGTGGATGTGTCTAGCTACACTGATGAGCTGTGATACAGCGAAGCAGACTTGTATGTGTATTACTAATATATATATAATGATAATAAAAATAAAGTAAAAGTAATAATAATGATAATAAATAAATAATAATAGCCAATAAATAAAAAATAAAATAATATAATAAGCTAATAAATGGTTAAACATGCTAACATTAATTATCGAGAGCAACAAAAATCATTATGGCAATGAATAGATCACAAATGGTAACAGAAAATAAAGATAAAATAACATAAGAAGAAAGATCATATAGTTCAAGTAAATTATCAAGATAGTAAGGTTTATACTATAAAATGTTTACAATTGCAATAGTTTCATACCTTCGATTTAGTAATAAAAGCTGGATTATAAGATTAATTCTTTAATATATTTACAATTTACTGTAGTTTCATGCCTTTAATCACTTTCCATGTATTTTATCATTTCCATTTTATCTTGCAGACATAGGGAACATGGTTCTTCCACCGTTTTAGAAATTATAGCTTCTTTGAGAATTTTTCATTTAACTTTAGTTGTTTTATTCTCTTCTTTTAACTTTCAAAAATATTTAGAGGGCATAATTCGTTTATTCATATTAGTAATCTAGCAGTGTAAGAAATTAATTAAAATCAACCCACTTCTTCACTTTTACAAAAATTCCCAACGATGTGTGAAATCCTGGTTTTCCCAAATAGAAAAAAGATTTCCCATCTGCTTAAAGAAAAGGTCGAAACCAGATTTCGCAAGTAGGTGCTAAAATGATTTTTGACCAATGGGAGCGACTTGTAAGACTTGCAAGGACTTGGGGATTCAGTGTAATTCAAAAGGACTATATAAATGACCTCGGCGTCAGTCAAGAGTCCGAGATGAGAGCAGCGAGAGACACACATCTAAAATGTAACTTCAAACTTCAAGAGACTGGATATTGTCCTCTTTCTTTTCCTCCTTATTTCTTTCAACAATTACTACTACAAACATTTTGTACGAACTCTACCCTTAACTTCTTAATAATGTTTCTAATTGCATATTAACTCCTACAACTTATGTTATTCTTCCTTTTAATAAATTTCTGTTTTAAAATGGAAAAATGTATATTTTATTCTTTTTACGCTATTCCACACAATTTCACAACCAAACGACAACCAGCCTTCTGATGATAATAATTCTGCATAAAACTTGTAAGCTTGGGAGTTCGGTTAAGTAAGACACAAGGCCGAATACAAGAAACATTAACCAGTTCCCTCCGCTACAGTAACAGATGAAAGATAGTTGTCAAAACGATTTTAAAATGGTTCATTGTATTAGTAATATAAAGTTTATAAACTATTACCAAGGGTTACTAAAGTGCATAATGGTAATTCAATTTATTTATTGCAGTTTAACATTTAAAATCTAAAGATTGGACAATTTAGATTTGTGGCGGCATTTACTTATGAATTCCTTACTTAAATTGAAATGTAGACTTTGTTTAGGATACTTTATTATTTTAATTTATTCAACTAAACATAGATTACATTTATTATACAGGTTTCTGGGGTTGCGGGTTGAATCTATCAGTTTCGAATTTACTATGGGGTTTAGTCCCTCTTCATTCATTTTTCAAAATCTTCAGAAAAGGAAAGTTTGAAATCTTAAATTGGGTTAGAAAATGAGTGTTTCTGAGTTTAGTAACATTGTTTAAATTCACCTGTGGAAATGCCAATGAAATTTTGGTAATTCTTCCTGTTATTTGTTGAGAAGATTTGGGCTTCGTAGATTACCTGGGAAGATATACATTTGCCTTCCACCGAACACTTGTTTACAGACCTACAATTACAAGAATTTAAAATACCTGCTTTAGTGTTGGTATTAACTAAATTCTTTAAAATTTGATTTTATGAGACTTGATAATATTGTCCAAATTATGAGTGCAGGAGTATCTAATTTTTAGAGTATTTCTATTGAAGATTTTGTGTATTGGATTGTGGGCGTTGAAATTTTTACTTACTCGTTTAAGAAAATATTTTTCTATATAAACATTAGATAGTCTACAGAATGAGGGGAGATTAGACCATATTATTTTCTTTTTCCTACGTTTCTTTTTAGTATTATATGGTTCTCTCCTTAGATGAAAAATGGCTTTAAAGAAAACCTTAAAGGAAAATGATTCTTATGTATTATTCTCTTATATTACTATATCATGTTATTTAATAGGGTTATTATATTTTTATGTATATAGTTTAATATAATAAGATATTACGAATTATATATATTATCTAATTAATATTCTCATCATTGTTTACTTACCGTATCTGTTTACATTAACTATATAAATGTAACTTAAATATTTGTTACTTATTTTATAATATTTAAATGCATTATATCAGCTAATCTGAATTTCAATTTAACGCAATTGATAAGTAACTAACTTATTTACCATTTTATCATTTAACGTTTGTTTTTATATAAAGGAAGACAAATTTTTCGCTCTTAAAAGTGACGCGTTCCTATGTTTAAAACCTAATTTCTAACGCGGAATTTCTAAGCTTTAACTGTTTTGTTTGATACGATAGAAAAACAATGCGATACGATTTCTATGATATTCTTTCTTAGGAAAACTACCTTTTTTATTTAAAATTTTTGATAACGCTATTTTCGATTAGCATTAATGAATAAATAACTTAAGATACAAAATTGTTATAGTCGGGTGTGATAGTGGGTATATGCTCCGAGTATCTTTAAAATGCTCCCATGGCATGCTTGTTCAAATAGCCACTGAAAACTTAGTCCAGCTCCTGGCGTGCCCGGAACTGATTTTACAGACAGGAGAAAGGGATGTAAAGCAGGTCACTAGTGCCTCATAACCAGCTGCTTTGGGCAGGTGGATCTCGTCAGCCTAGGAAGGCAGTTCACCTAGGGGAAGGAAAACCCTCATTTGAAACCTTTGCTGCCTTGTGGCCATATCCAGTCATGGAAAAGGCTTCAGAAGTAAACCTCGAGGTAAAATCCGGAGTCGCAGTCCCTAAGGCAGTGCCCTGTTGTATTCAACTAATTCGGGCAAATGCTGCGACGGCAGTAGTCCTAAATTGTAACGACCCTTTCGTTCCTTTGGTCAGTGATGTGGAGAGTGGGGACGTGCTACATGGCCAACAACTTGTCATCCATATTACATTGCTCAGTCTTGCATCTGACCATACTGCACCAAAACGCCCTTGGTGTTGACACAACATGGGGAACGCTCGATTGGCATAGGGCACAGCGCAAGGGGTCGTTGCGTTGTTGCGAAAGATTCTGTAATCTCATTGGACATCTACCGCCCGCCTCAAATTGGGCAACCCCTAGCCAGTAAAGTGTTGTCCCACCACAGTCTGCCTTCTTTATTTGGTGCATAGACATTAGGAGACATCCGAAAAGTTGATCGTAACATTTGCATCATACAACAAGAAATATCAAGGGAAACCAGCTCTAAAACTGGTCTCTTAGAATGTCTGGATTATGATGACCGGCCTATTTGAAGGCCGCCATGATGTCAGTGACTCAAGAAAAAATGAAGTTATCAATGACGAGCTCAAGGGGCTTGATATGGGCATTGCCACTCTGCAGGAAACACGTCTGGCAAACTCTGGATCATTGAAAGAGAGGGAATACACGTTCTTCTGGCAGTAAAGAGATCGAACAAAGCTCGCCAATACAGTGTGAGCTTCGCAATTACGAAAAGCTTTCTTAATATGGTTGAACCAGCTTGTAACGGTTCTGAGCGACCTCTCACTCTCCGCCTCAACACCACAGCAGATCCCGTTACCCTCTTCAGAATGTGTGCTCCGACAGTCTCTGCCACATCAGATTCCATGAACGAGTTCTACAACAAGCTTGCAGCCATCATCATCAGCTTCCCAAAAAAGGAAGAGCTTATTCTCCTGGGCGACTTCAATGCCAGAGTAGGTGACGATCGCGAATCGTGACTCTCGTGCTTTATCCAGTTTGGTGTCGGCAAAATGAATAACAATGGACAGAATCTACTCGAGCTATGCACATACCACAACCTGTGCATAACCTCCTTCTTCAAGACTAAGCCCCAGCACAAGATCTCTTGGCGACACCCACGCTCCGGGCACTGGCACCAGTTGGATTTAATCCTTGTCAGACGAAATGATTAAGAATGTTCTTCACACTCAGTCTTATCACAGAGAGAACTGTGACACAGACCACTCACTAGTGTGCTGCAAGATCAAGCTTCAGCCGAAAAAGTTACATCATGGCAAGAAGTAAGAGAATCCTTGCATTGATGTTAACAAGATTAGACAATAAGTCTGCTGAGAGGTTTAAAAGCGAACTAAGAACCTCACAAACTGGGGACACTGCTATAGAGAAGTGGGCTAATTACGGGATATCTTGCACTGCAATGTCTTGGCCACCTTTGAGAGAAAGACCTCGATGTCACATGATTGGTTTGAGTGAAATTCCTCTAAGATTACTCTCGTCATTAAAGCCAAGCGCGTCGCTCTAGCGGAGTAGAAGAGAGCACTCACCGAGAGAAACCTACAGATTCTTCAGGCTGCCAAAAGCAAAGCTCAGCAGAATATCAGAAACTGCGCCAACAAGTACTGGACAGAGTTCACTGACAGCTGCAATCACAGAGAATATCAGAGGAAAGTATGATAGCATTAAGACAGCAATGGAACCAGTGCCTAACAAGACATCTTCCCTAAAAAAATCCACCACTGGAGTAGTCATCAGAGACAAAAGACAACAGATTGAGAGATGGGTTGGAGTAGTGTCCAACCTCTACTCCCAACAGAATGTTGTGATGACTGTAGCTCTTGACGCCCTTGAGTGCCTAACTGTCGTAGAAGTGCTCGACACTGAGCAGACGATAGAGGAACTCAGTGAGGCCAACAACAGGTTGACCACAGGGAAAGATTCAGCCAGTGATGGGATGGAATTCTCCTTGATCAAGCACTGCAAGACTATCCTAGTTACCTCTACATGAAGTCTTTTGCTAGTGCTGGAAAGAAAGGGCTGTAGCACAGGACACGAGGGGCTCTACGATTATCATCGTCTACAAAAACAAAGACGAGCAAATTGACAGCAACAATTACAAAAAATCTCTCTACTCTACGTCAAAGTCTTTGATCGGGTCATCAGAAAGTTGTCGAACGTGTTTACCCAGAGTCGCAGTGTGGCCTCGATTGCGCGCTTTACAACACGTGTTTAGACCAACTCTAAGCTGACTGAAGATAAAGATGGCAGTGTACAACGTCTGTGTCATCAGCACACTGCTATACGACAGCGAGACATGGAACACAGGCGCTAGGCAAGAGAGGCGTCTGAACACCTTCCACGTGAGAAGCATTCGTAGCAAATTGGGAATCTCATGGCAAGACAAGGTGTCCGACACTGAGGTCCTATGGCTCGCTGGTCTGCCCACCATGTTCACACTACTTAAACAGCGCAGACTCCGCTGGATAGGACATGTCCACAACATGCCATTCCGTAAAACCTCCTGTATGGAAAGCTGGCCTCTGGAAGAAGACTCACTAAGAAACAACAGCTGCGGTATCATGACATCGTAAAACGCAATATAAATACCGTGGGCATCAGAAAGTAGTCATGGGATAGCGTGGCAGTCAAGTGGAGAGGAACCCAGGCCATACAACTCAAATCACGGAAGGGGCAGCTCACACAAGCCGCCATAGAAAGGCGGGTTCGTAGAAAGCAAAGTGACAGCTCCGACAGACTAGAAACAGGACATAAATCCCTTGCAACAGGGATTGTCACTCCTGCATTGGCTTCTACAGTCACAGACGCCGATGCTCCAGCCAAAGCAGCCAAATAGGATGCTACACATGGTCAACCCTGACCGACGGAGGCCTACTATAATTATAACTATATAGTTCAGGATTAATAATTGTTTTTTCATATACCAATTTATTTTTGAAAACGCTCTACTGAAGGGCCATGTACACTTTATTTTCATTGAAAATTTTGAGATTGGACAATTTTAACACAATATATATATATATATATATTTTTAATCATATCACCCACTGATGTGCAGGGGGCTACATAGGAGTGAAAAGATTGGAAAAGAGAAAGCCGGAAACCACATCATAAACAGGGAACAAGAGATGAGCCTCTTCACCTGTTCAATAGACGTGGATGGAGTGTGAACCGGGCGATAGTTTAGTCTATCTACTCCAATTGAAAAAACAGAGTGAGAAGATTGGAAAAGAAAAAAAAACCGGAAACCACATCCTAAACAGGGAATATATATATATATATATATATATATATATATATATATATATATATACACACACACATATATATATATATATATATTGAACAGACAATGAATGTTTATAATGTTTAATCATGAACCGTTTTAAACATCGTATTTTGGTTTAGAACGGCTCATGATTAAATATAACAGACATTCATTGTCTGTTATATTTAACAGTATATGTTTAGAAAATTATCTGCTACCTCGATACACTATATATATATATATAATAAAATATAATAAGTTTTCAATGTTCAAAATTTTAGTTGTATGATCATTTCAACATGAAATCCCTGGAATATATATATATATATATATATATATATATAATATTTTAACTATGACTGTATCTTCATTTTTGGAGTGAGTAACGCAAATATACATCTACTACCTCCTTTTTTTAATTTTATTCGCACCATCCCTACCTCTTTATATATTTATTTTGTTTTTTACTCGTTTTAAAAACTATTTGTGATTGAATAAAGCAACAGTATATATATATATATATATATATATATATATATATATATATAGTTATTTTTAATTCGTTATTTTATCGATTTTTGTCATGTATATTAATGTTTATATTTCTTTATTTTTTCAAAATTATAATTTCTATTTAGTATAAAGCTTAAACAGTGTCTACAGAACAGTCATTTCTTTTAGTAAATTTTTATTTCTCATACTTTTGATAATTTCTCATGTAAGGCATGGGTCATTTAAAGACCTACATGTTCGTGTTTTTTAATATCTTCCATTTTACTGTGAGGGTTTTATTAGTTTCCTTTAAGTGCCAGTAATATATAGGTATATACAAACTGTTAAACGCAGGTACTAATCAGAAATTCAGAATCCATGCGAAAATAATGCCTAAAGAATCATAATTATTAAATATTAATTTAACAAACTGTGCTATTATAAAAACTTAATAAATATTAACCAGATGCTATATGCTAGATTAAAATTTATCAAACATTAACATGATAACCTGTTAAATTAATTACCTAATAACTATATAACTTGACAGTCTATAATAGATTCAGTACCTAGCAAATATTAATTTGCCAATCTACGTGCAATGAAATATCCAAGAAATAAGGGTAAGTAACAGTTTACATCAGTGCCAATAGTATACATATATTCATAATATTACAATCCATATTGTAAAATAAATAGGTTAGAGGAAGAACCACCGACTAGTGTCAATTTGGTCGGGTTTCAATTCTGGCTAGAAGCAATCAGATATCTAACTGTACTGATGAGCTATGATGCAGCGGAACAAGACTGTCTGCAGATGAATATATATATATATACATGTAATCGTTTTGAACGATCAGGCTTCCTTTTTTTTTTTTTTTTTTTTAATCATCTCACCCCAAGCAAGGCATTCCACTGCCACTATTGCGCATGGGGCTACATAGGGGAAGGTAAAGAGAAGGAGTGGTTAGACATAGGGAATGTCAGGAGAAAGGTGATAGATGAGTAAGGATAGCGAGGATGAGTGTCGGGCAGATGGGAAGAGTGTTTGATAGAATGGGAGCAGGTTAGTGTGTTAGGAGGTGTCTATTGACCTTACATTTAAACTCCTGGAGATTGTAGCCGTCGGGGAAGCAATCGTTTGGAAGAGAATTCCACAGTCGGGAAGTGCGAGGAAAGAAACTGTTGGAGTAGAAGTTACGGCTGCATTTTATCGATTTCACTGTAAAAGGGTGGGATCTAGTTGCTAATCTAGTATCTCGTGCAAATTCGTATTTAGGGGGCACCAGTGATCTAAGTTCATCGGAGCAGAAGCCGTGAAAGTATTTATAGAAGAGACACAGCGAAGCCACGTCTCGCCGGTGGGAGAGAGACTGCAGGCGGTCTGCCAAGTCGGTATCTATCACATTACAGACCCTCCTCTGAACCTTATCGAGAAGCCCGAGGAGAACAGCAGGGGCACCCGACCAGATATGGCAGCAATATTCAATGCACGGGCGGATGGTAGATTTGTAAATGTGCAGGATAGATTTAGACGGAAAAAACTTCCGGGCCCTACACAGAGAACCGACTTTCATAGCAGCGGATTTAGCAATGGATTCGATATAGTCATTCCATTTGAGGTCCGCTGAAAGTGTGAGACCAAGGAGGCGTAGTGTTTTACTCTCTGGGAGGCAGGCCTGGTCCATGCTAATGGGAGGTAGGTGAGATTGTCGATGATGGTTAATTGACAGTAGCTTCGTTTTAGAAGCATTAAAATTTACTAGCTATTCCCTCCCCAGACTTTTGTTTGTGTGGTGTTTGGCATAAGAGCAGGCTGCAGCATCTGTTCCATCGTGATATTTGCTGACAGTGTGTTTCTTGGACGTACTGATTTCCAGCCCGAGTTTATAGCTCGGGCCACGGTAAAGTAGTGTTTTTGGACGCGAAACACCGGAAAAAAGTTGTCCGGTGTTCGGCCACTTTGGTGGCAATGGCCTCGAATGGGCCGGTTGAGAGTGTTCCCCCCACCACGGCGTCGGTGGGAGGAAAGGAGGGTGACTGGCAACTTCCGCCACGGGAGTCACCCTCCGTAGCAGCAGCAGGTTCCCCCATACCGTCCACTTCTGGGTGGACAGGGGGGAAAATTACTATTACATCCAAAGACGAAGGATTATTAAATGACAATATGAAGAATAAATATGCGGACTATATTAAGGGCACAGAGCTGGTCTCTGTGCCAGACAAGCTAGCAGACATAGAAACCAGAATCATCACTCTGATCTCAAAGGATATCAAAACACATAAGATGATTGGAGTGCCCAGAGACACCCTGGAGGAAGCTATCAAGGCACTAAATATTAAAGCCAGGGCCGTGGCGAGGAGGTCCAATGCCATGTGGGACGTCCTGATGGGCACCATGGAAGAGGCAAAGCGTTTGGTCGGTGCTGTGCTGGAGACGAAAAACTCTCCAGTTCAGCACCGAATATATGGGTGCCCGAAAGGTGAAAGTTACTTTACATGGCGTCCCCATGGACATTGAGGAGGACCATGTTGGCGCCTTTTTTGCAGGATATGGAAAGGTGGCCGCAGTCTCCTCGCTGCGGTCCAAGGCGGGCTTTATAACAGGTGACATGACCCTGCAGGTGACGATGTCCAAGGAAAACATCGAAAAGATCCCCAACATACTCACCTGCAGGGAGCGCCCCAAAATCTTTGTGATTGTCGAAGGAAGAAAGCCGTGCTGTTGGGTCTGCGGGGCGGCGGAGCACGTCGCAAAGGCGTGTCCGACTAAGAATCCGACCCCAAAGGCCCAACCAGCTAAACAACCACAACATCAGCAAGCAGTACAAAAAGTAGTAACGAAACCTGTGTCTCCGGCACCGGCAACCAATAAAGAGGGTGAGTGGCAAGTAGTAACAAGGAAGAAGGCCAAAACGCCCTCGCCGGTCAAGGTACCGGAAAAGGTACCACCTCCTGGCAAAACACCAACCAAGCAGAAGGAGTCCCCAAAGCAGAAATCGCTTGGCGAAACAGGAGGAAAAAGGAAGTGCATCCCCCATGGAAATTGAAAGGGCGGCGTCCTTAAAGCGGGGGAGAGACGAGGAAGAGGAGAACGACATCAACCAAAAAAGCCGTCGCAAGAGTAGGAGCGTGGAAAGAAGGCAGCCAGTAAGCAAATGCTCCTCGCTGCCGGTCTCCCCCGTAAGGTGTTCTTACGCCCAAAAAGCTAGGAGTCTCCCCTCGTCCCCGCGTAAAGCTTCCCAGTCCCCTGTCTTTAAACTGACCCCCCTGGCTAAATCTAGCACATCAACTCCCACTCCCTCCCCTTCTCCTACTCCCACTCCCTCTCGGGCTAAGAAAAAAAATGCCCTCCCTCGAGGGGATGCCCTAATGGAAATTAAGGAGAACATCGCAGATGAGTGGTCTTCCCACAGACGAAGGCTGCTCAAGCCTCTGCTAAATTTGACCTCGGTAAAGGGTCTCTCCACGGAAGACCCGAGGAACTTTGCCCAGGCCCCAGGCGTCATCACCCTGGTAAGAAACACCGGTGGGAACCTGCGGGTCTGGGAACCATATTGCAGAGGCGCAAAAACATTTCTCGAAGCTAACAATGGTAAAAGAAAACACACCCGAGTTAAGAAAAATGGCTAAAAATTGTTCGGGGAGGTTCCCCGTATTACTCCACCCCTGCTTATATAGGGTGGTAAAACTATTTATCCAACGGACGTCGGCGGTATTGTCCTAGACGGACGAATTACGTCCGATATAGGTACAGGGTCCCTAGGACAGTCCGTCGGGGTCCCATCCACCAGAGATTTCTTCCCCGTATGTGATTAGAGCCGTTGTTGCATGTTTTTTCTTGTTTCTCTTTTTCAGGCCTAAAGGATGTCTATTCAAGATAGCCAGTTTGAATGCGTATGGCCTGAGGGATCGGGGCAAGGCGGCTCGCCTGCTTCGTGACCTCTTGTCGTACGGCGTGGATGTGGCCGCGATCCAAGAGACTCACTTTGTTTGCGAAGTCGACTCGTGTGTGCTGGATGACGACTTTGTCGTTTATTCAGCATATGGGAGCCGGCGGGCCAGAGGTGTTTCTTTGCTGGTTAAGCGTACCCTGGACGCGAGGGTTGACCTTGTCCATGTCGGTGCCGAGGGCCGGCTGGATCGTGGCCGATATTGCAGTGAAAAGCAGGTCGTTCCGGCTGATTGCGGTTTATGCGCCCAATGTTCAAGGTGAGCGTGTCTCTTTCTTTCGGCTGTTGGAGCCCTTCATGGTGCATTCAACACGGCTAATCTTAGTTGGGGACTGGAATGCCATCCTAACCCCCAAATGGGATAGAGGGAAGGGGCGCTAGCGGGTGGAGTGGTGATCGTAGCCTGGTCAATCTGGTCGGCGATTTTGGTCTCGTCGATAGATACCGGGTCGATCATCCGGAAGGGAGCATGTGGACGTGGACGCGTAGTTGGCCTTCTACCCGGGTATCAGCGTACCTGGATAGGGTGTTAGTGAGAGAAGCCGACATAGACTTCTTAGAATGTCCAACGTTCCACTGGTTAGGCTACACGGATCACAAACTCGTTTGTGCCCGTGTGGTGTTAGATTTTAGGCCTAGGTTGGCTGGTTATTGGAAGTTCAACCAGTCCTTACTGGACAGGCGGGACTTTCGTGACCAGCTGACAAAACTAGTTCAGCGGGCGTTAATTGGGCGAGTCATTGGGAGTAAGTGGTGGGTTAGTCTTAAGGACTCCATTAGGTCTTTCGCCACCAAAGATATAGCCAACGGCTCAACCTAGATAAGGCTGCGGAGGCAAAGACACTTAGAGCTAATTTCGCCCGGGCGGAGGCTGGTGGGGATTCCCTAGAAATAGCCTTAGCCAGGGAGGCCCTGGAGCGTTCGACTAGCGGGCGCTACATGGGCCAGGTAATTAGGGCTAAGTTAAGCAAGATGTCTTCCGAAGCTGTGAAAATGGGCGCGGAACTGCGCAAGGAAGAAATTCGCCGAGCCGGCGACCGGTACATTCGAGAGGTACGCGACCCGGAGGGACATCTCCTTAGGTCCACTGACGACATGTGCGGGGCGTTCCGGCAGCATTTCGAACACCGATTTACCAAGGAGCCTGGTCTCCGTGACGAGGACTTTCGCAGCTATTTGGCTGACTTTCCCCGGCTTTTGCCGGCTGAAGCGGCTAGCTGCGAAGGGGAGATTACGGAGGACGAAATCTACGTGGCTTTGAAGAAGGTCGGCAGTGGCAAGTCGCCAGGTTTGGATGGTTTGCCCTATGAATTGTACTTGAGGATGTCGCACCTTTTTGTCCCGCTCTTGGCTGTCGTGTTCAACCACTGGTTTCGGCAGGGGTCCATCCCCGGTCGGATCACCAGGGGCGTGATCACGCTGTTGAGAAAAGGCAAGAAGGTTGGGAGGGAACTAGATGATTACAGGCCCATAACTCTGCTAAACACAGAGTTAAAGATTTTGGCCAAGATCCTGACGAATCGCTTGCAGCTAGTTGCCGAGTCTCTGTTGGAACCGGATCAGACTTGTTCTGTGAAGGGGAGAACAATTCAGAGCAACCTGCACTTGATTCGCACGATCGTAGAGGGTGTAGAAGACGACGATGAGGCCGCGCTGATCAATTTAGATCAGTCCAAGGCATTTGATAGGATTGACCATGGCTACCTGGCTGCTGTCCTGCAGGCCGCCGGATTCAAACCCGACTTCAGCCGCTGGATTAGCCTTCTGTATCGCTCCCCCCAGGCTGTGGTACAGGTGAACGGGAAGCTGTCGGGCGCTTTCGCGCTGTCTAGGTCGGTCCGACAGGGTTGTCCACTGTCTTCTCTCCTTTATGTCTTGGCGTTGGAGCCCCTCCTTCGCCGGCTGAGGGACGAGACTGGCAGTCCGGTCCTGCGTGGAATTGAAGTCCCTGGTGGAGCTCGAGCCAGGGTTTCCGCGTACGCCGATGACGTAACGACCTTTGTGTCCTCCCGCAGGGACATAGAGGCGGTACACCAGGCGCTTGTACGGTACGAGAAGGTGACAGGGGCCAGAATTAACTGCGACAAGTCATCCGGCTTGCGGTTAGGCGCCTGGAAGGGTGTTTCCCTCCCGGGGCCCTTCAGCTGGACGGACGGGCCGGTCAAAAGCTCCTCGGAGTTTGGTTCGGTCCGGACTTACAGCTGGAGAAAAACTGGTCAGAAGTACTGGCAAAGGTCGGCGCGTCGGTCAAGATTTGGCGTCGACGGGGTCTCTCCGTGAAGGGCTTGGCGGAGGTGTGTAACACATACCTCTTTCCCATGATCCTTTACCGGCTGTCAGTACTTCCCCTTTGTGACGATCATGAGAAGGCGCTCGAGCGTTTGCTATTCTCCTGTCTGTGGAGAGGACGCAAACACATGGTCGACAAAGGAGTCTGTTGCCTCCGTCCGTGTCAAGGGGGGTCTGGGGATGCCACACTTGAGGAGCCACGTGCTCGCTTCAAGGTTGGCATTCCTCAGGCGCGCGTTGGAGGAAGATCGGTTGCTTGCGGGGGTAGTGAGGGACATGTTCCCTTGCCTTACCATCACGCCCCCGACCCTATGGCTGACCGTCAGGCCTTGGGTGCGACCGAGATTCCTGCTCGAATGTCTGGCGGCTTTACAGGCCATTCCACGGTCCAGTGACCTTTCACAGCCTAGGAAAATCTTCTATCGGGGATTAGTGGAGGGTGCCGTGAAGGATAAGCTGTGGAGTAAGCTCGGCATGTCGAGAGTGGAGTACCGCTCTCATTGGTCTTGGGCGCCAGGTGCAGATTGGCTCAGCAACTCTGAGTTTTCTCTGACCTGGCGATTGGCTCGGAATGGTTTGTCTCTCAATGACAAGCGTTTCGCAATGGGCCTGGCGGATTTGCCAGATTGTGAACGTTGCGTCCTTGGAATTAAGGAGACGTCTGCGCACGCCTTCTTCCATTGTTCGCGCGTTCGCCCGTTGTGGGCGCGTGTCGGCGAGTTGACTGCTCGTATCGCGCCGCGGGAGCTCGTGCCCTCATTGATCGCGCATACGCTGTGGACAATGTGTTGCCCCCGTACTCTGGAGTGAAGCGGATGGTGTTTCTGACGCTGCTGGCTTCGGCTAGAATGGTGATATGGACGACGCGACTGGAGGAAGTCTTGCGGGGCGGTCGTCTTTCGGATCAGGATCTAATCCGATATTTTGAGCACCAGCTCAAAATGAAGATTAGAACTGAACGGAAACGGCTGCACCCGACAGACTTTTGCGAAAGGTGGATACATGCAGCGAGCCTGGTTCGTGTGACCGGGGCTAGCCTTGATTTTCTTTTTTAGATCTGCTAATCACATCGGGGGGATTCCTTTGGAACCCCTTCCCGTGGTTAAGGTTAGATATTCTTTTGTGTACCTAGTTAATGTGAGTGTATGGGTTGTCCTAGCCTGTTCCCGGCTCCATTACTTTTGTTATGATCCAGTTCGAGATTCCCCTTTGTCCGTCGTTATTTTGTCCCGTTTTACTCTCGGCTGGGTCAGCCTTATATATTCCCCAGTCCAATTTATTTTTAACCTGCTTCTCCATTTCCCTTAGAAAGAGAGCTACTTGATTTTGCCTTTTAAGGCAGAATACAGTGGCCTCTTTAATTATGAGGGTGTGTTTGGGTCTTACTAACACTATGTATACGTTTTCATTTGACATTGTTTTTGTTTTGGGGATTTTTTGTTTCTTCATACCCCCTTCCCATCATGTCATTTCATGTATAAATTTTTAAATCTATTTTTGTATTATATTTGTAAATAGTCACAAATTTTTATGTACATTTGGGGCGTTTTGTAGGTCCCTGGTATGGTTTTTGCGGTATTTTGGTGTACGTTATGTATGAGTGTTGATGGACAAATTCTTATGGTGAATGAGAAAATTGTAACGTATGTATGGGTCGTGAATCCGGATTAGCTAGGTATAAGGATAGAGTAACTGAAGACCACCCCAAGTTTTGTTCCCCCTCCCATTTTTCGGCCTTGTGCCATAATCTTTGTAATAAAAGATAAATAAAACTAGCCATTCCCTCCCCAGACTTTTGTTTGTGTGGTGTTTGGCATAAGAGCAGGCTGCAGCATCTGTTCCATCGTGATATTTGCTGACAGTGTGTTTCTTGGACGTACTGATTTCCAGCCCGAGTTTATAGCTCGGGCCACGGTAAAGTAGTGTTTTTGGACGCGAAACACCGGAAAAAAGTTGTCCGGTGTTCGGCCACTTTGGTGGCAATGGCCTCGAATGGGCCGGTTGAGAGTGTTCCCCCCACCACGGCGTCGGTGGGAGGAAAGGAGGGTGACTGGCAACTTCCGCCACGGGAGTCACCCTCCGTAGCAGCAGCAGGTTCCCCCATACCGTCCACTTCTGGGTGGACAGGGGGGAAAATTACTATTACATCCAAAGACGAGGATTATTATGACAATATGAAGAATAAATATGCGGACTATATTAAGGGCACAGAGCTGGTCTCTGTGCCAGACAAGCTAGCAGACATAGAAACCAGAATCATCACTCTGATCTCAAAGGATATCAAAACACATAAGATGATTGGAGTGCCCAGAGACACCCTGGAGGAAGCTATCAAGGCACTAAATATTAAAGCCAGGGCCGTGGCGAGGAGGTCCAATGCCATGTGGGACGTCCTGATGGGCACCATGGAAGAAGCCAAGCGTTTGGTCGGTGCTGTGCTGGAGACGAAAACTCTCCAGTTCAGCACCGAATATATGGGTGCCCGAAAGGTGAAAGTTACTTTACATGGCGTCCCCATGGACATTGAGGAGGACCATGTTGGCGCCTTTTTTGCAGGATATGGAAAGGTGGCCGCAGTCTCCTCGCTGCGGTCCAAGGCGGGCTTTATAACAGGTGACATGACCCTGCAGGTGACGATGTCCAAGGAAAACATCGAAAAGATCCCCAACATACTCACCTGCAGGGAGCGCAAAATCTTTGTGATTGTCGAAGGAAGAAAGCCGTGCTGTTGGGTCTGCGGGGCGGCGGAGCACGTCGCAAAGGCGTGTCCGACTAAGAATCCGACCCCAAAGGCCCAACCAGCTAAACAACCACAACATCAGCAAGCAGTACAAAAAGTAGTAACGAAACCTGTGTCTCCGGCACCGGCAACCAATAAAGAGGGTGAGTGGCAAGTAGTAACAAGGAAGAAGGCCAAAACGCCCTCGCCGGTCAAGGTACCGGAAAAGGTACCACCTCCTGGCAAAACACCAACCAAGCAGAAGGAGTCCCCAAAGCAGAAATCGCTTGGCGAACAGGAGGAAAAAAGAAGTGCATCCCCCATGGAAATTGAAAGGGCGGCGTCCTTAAAGCGGGGGAGAGACGAGGAAGAGGAGAACGACATCAACCAAAAAAGCCGTCGCAAGAGTAGGAGCGTGGAAAGAAGGCAGCCAGTAAGCAAATGCTCCTCGCTGCCGGTCTCCCCCGTAAGGTGTTCTTACGCCCAAAAAGCTAGGAGTCTCCCCTCGTCCCCGCGTAAAGCTTCCCAGTCCCCTGTCTTTAAACTGACCCCCCTGGCTAAATCTAGCACATCAACTCCCACTCCCTCCCCTTCTCCTACTCCCACTCCCTCTCGGGCTAAGAAAAAAAATGCCCTCCCTCGAGGGGATGCCCTAATGGAAATTAAGGAGAACATCGCAGATGAGTGGTCTTCCCACAGACGAAGGCTGCTCAAGCCTCTGCTAAATTTGACCTCGGTAAAGGGTCTCTCCACGGAAGACCCGAGGAACTTTGCCCAGGCCCCAGGCGTCATCACCCTGGTAAGAAACACCGGTGGGAACCTGCGGGTCTGGGACCATATTGCAGAGGCGCAAAAACATTTCTCGAAGCTAACAATGGTAAAAGAAAACACACCCGAGTTAAGAAAAATGGCTAAAAATTGTTCGGGGAGGTTCCCCGTATTACTCCACCCCTGCTTATATAGGGTGGTAAAACTTATTTATCCAACGGACGTCGGCGGTATTGTCCTAGACGGACGAATTACGTCCGATATAGGTACAGGGTCCCTAGGACAGTCCGTCGGGGTCCCATCCACCAGAGATTTCTTCCCCGTATGTGATTAGAGCCGTTGTTGCATGTTTTTTCTGTTTCTCTTTTTCAGGCCTAAGAAATGTCTATCAAGATAGCCAGTTTGAATGCGTATGGCCTGAGGGATCGGGGCAAGGCGGCTCGCCTGCTTCGTGACCTCTTGTCGTACGGCGTGGATGTGGCCGCGATCCAAGAGACTCACTTTGTTTGCGAAATCGACTCGTGTGTGCTGGATGACGACTTTGTCGTTTATTCAGCATATGGGAGCCGGCGGGCCAGAGGTGTTTCTTTGCTGGTTAAGCGTACCCTGGACGCGAGGGTTGACCTTGTCCATGTCGGTGCCGAGGGCCGGCTGATCGTGGCCGATATTGCAGTGAAAAGCAAGTCGTTCCGGCTGATTGCGGTTTATGCGCCCAATGTTCAAGGTGAGCGTGTCTCTTTCTTTCGGCTGTTGGAGCCCTTCATGGTGCATTCAACACGGCTAATCTTAGTTGGGGACTGGAATGCCATCCTAACCCCCAAATGGGATAGAGGGAGGGGCGCTAGCGGGTGGAGTGGTGATCGTAGCCTGGTCAATCTGGTCGGCGATTTTGGTCTCGTCGATAGATACCGGGTCGATCATCCGGAAGGGAGCATGTGGACGTGGACGCGTAGTTGGCCTTCTACCCGGGTATCAGCGTACCTGGATAGGGTGTTAGTGAGAGAAGCCGACATAGACTTCTTAGAATGTCCAACGTTCCACTGGTTAGGCTACACGGATCACAAACTCGTTTGTGCCCGTGTGGTGTTAGATTTTAGGCCTAGGTTGGCTGGTTATTGGAAGTTCAACCAGTCCTTACTGGACAGGCGGGACTTTCGTGACCAGCTGACAAAACTAGTTCAGCGGGCGTTAATTGGGCGAGTCATTGGGAGTAAGTGGTGGGTTAGTCTTAAGGACTCCATTAGGTCTTTCGCCACCAAATATAGCCAGCGGCTCAACCTAGATAAGGCTGCGGAGGCAAAGACACTTAGAGCTAATTTCGCCCGGGCGGAGGCTGGTGGGGATTCCCTAGAGATAACCTTAGCCAGGGAGGCCCTGGAGCGTTCGACTAGCGGGCGCTACATGGGCCAGGTAATTAGGGCTAAGTTAAGCAAGATGTCTTCCGAAGCTGTGAAAATGGGCGCGGAACTGCGCAAGGAAGAAATTCGCCGAGCCGGCGACCGGTACATTCGAGAGGTACGCGACCCGGAGGGACATCTCCTTAGGTCGACCGACGACATGTGCGAGGCGTTCCGGCAGCATTTCGAACACCGTTTTACCAAGGAGCCTGGTCTCCGTGACGAGGACTTTCGCAGCTATTTGGCTGACTTTCCCCGGCTTTTGCCGGCTGAAGAGGCTAGCTGCGAAGGGGAGATTACGGAGGACGAAATCTATGTGGCTTTGAAGAAGGTCGGCAGTGGCAAGTCGCCAGGTGTGGATGGTTTGCCCTATGAATTGTACTTGAGGATGTCGCACCTTTTTGTCCCGCTCTTGGCTGTCGTGTTCAACCACTGGTTTCGGCAGGGGTCCATCCCCGGTCGGATCACCAGGGGCGTGATCACGCTGTTGAGAAAAGGCAAGAAGGTTGGGAGGGAACTAGATGATTACAGGCCCATAACTCTGCTAAACACAGAGTTAAAGATTTTGGCCAAGATCCTGACGAATCGCTTGCAGCTAGTTGCCGAGTCTCTGTTGGAACCGGATCAGACTTGTTCTGTGAAGGGGAGAACAATTCAGAGCAACCTGCACTTGATTCGCACGATCGTAGAGGGTGTAGAAGACGACGATGAGGCCGCGCTGATCAATTTAGATCAGTCCAAGGCATTTGATAGGATTGACCATGGCTACCTGGCTGCTGTCCTGCAGGCCGCCGGATTCAAACCCGACTTCAGCCGCTGGATTAGCCTTCTGTATCGCTCCCCCCAGGCTGTGGTACAGGTGAACGGGAAGCTGTCGGGCGCTTTCGCGCTGTCTAGGTCGGTCCGACAGGGTTGTCCACTGTCTTCTCTCCTTTATGTCTTGGCGTTGGAGCCCCTCCTTCGCCGGCTGAGGGACGAGACTGGCAGTCCGGTCCTGCGTGGAATTGAAGTCCCTGGTGGAGCTCGAGCCAGGGTTTCCGCGTACGCCGATGACGTAACGACCTTTGTGTCCTCCCGCAGGGACATAGAGGCGGTACACCAGGCGCTTGAACGGTACGAGAAGGTGACAGGGGCCAGAATTAACCGCGACAAGTCATCCGGCTTGCGGTTAGGTGCCTGGAAGGGTGTTTCCCTCCCGGGGCCCTTCAGCTGGACGGACGGGCCGGTCAAATTCCTCGGAATTTGGTTCGGTCCGGACTTACAGCTGGAGAAAAACTGGTCAGAAATACTGGCAAAGGTCGGCGCGTCGGTCAAGACTTGGCGTCGACGGAGTCTCTCCGTGAAGGGCTTGGCGGAGGTGTGTAACACATACCTCTTTCCCATGATCCTTTACCGGCTGTCAGTACTTCCCCTTTGTGACGATCATGAGAAGGCGCTCGAGCGTTTGCTATTCTCCTGTCTGTGGAGAGGACGCAAACACATGGTCGACAAAGGAGTCTGTTGCCTCCGTCCGTGTCAAGGGGGTCTGGGGATGCCACACTTGAGGAGCCACGTGCTCGCTTCAAGGTTGGCATTCCTCAGGCGCGCGTTGGAGGAAGATCGGTTGCTTGCGGGGGTAGTGAGGGACATGTTCCCTTGCCTTACCATCACGCCCCCGACCCTATGGCTGACCGTCAGGCCTTGGGTGCGACCGAAATTCCTGCTCGAATGTCTGGCGGCTTTACAGGCCATTCCACGGTCCAGTGACCTTTCACAGCCTAGGAAAATCTTCTATCGGGGATTAGTGGAGGGCGCCGTGAAGGATAAGCTGTGGAGTAAGCTCGGCATGTCGAGAGTGGAGTACCGCTCTCATTGGTCTTGGGCGCCAGGTGCGGACTGGCTCAGCAACTCTGAGTTTTCTCTGACCTGGCGATTGGCTCGGAATGGCTTGTCTCTCAATGACAAGCGTTTCGCAATGGGCCTGGCGGATTTGCCAGATTGTGAACGTTGCAACCTTGGAATTAAGGAGACGTCTGCGCACGCCTTCTTCCATTGTTCGCGCGTTCGCCCGTTGTGGGCGCGTGTCGGCGAGTTGACTGCTCGTATCGCGCCGCGGGAGCTCGTGCTCATTGATCGCGCATACGCTGTGGACAATGTGTTGCCCCCGTACTCTGGAGTGAAGCGGATGGTGTTTCTGACGCTGCTAGCCTCGGCTAGAATGGTGATATGGACGACGCGACTGGAGGAAGTCTTGCGGGGCGGCCGTCTTTCGGATCAGGATCTAATCCGATATTTTGAGCACCAGCTCAAAATGAAGATTAGAACTGAACGGAAACGGCTGCACCCGACAGACTTTTGCGAAAGGTGGATACATGCAGCGAGCCTGGTTCGTGTGACCGGGGCTAGCCTTGATTTTCTTTTTTAGATCTGCTAATCACATCGGGGGGGATTCCTTTGGAACCCTTCCCGTGGTTAAGGTAGAAATTCTTTTGTGTACCTAGTTAATGTGAGTGTATGGGTTGTCCTAGCCTGTTCCCGGCTCCAATACTTTTGTTATGATCCAGTTCGAGATCCCCTTTGTCCAGCGTTATTTTGTCCCGTTTTACTCTCGGCTGGGTCAGCCTTATATATTCCCCAGTCCAATTTATTTTTTAACCTGCTTCTCCATTCCCCTTTAGAAAGAGAGCTACTTGATTTTGCCTTTTAAGGCAGAATACAGTGGCCTCTTTAATTATGAGGGTGTGTTTGGGTCTTACTAAAACTATGTATATGTTTTCATTTGATATTGTTTTTATTTTGGGGATTTTTGTTTCTTCATACCCCCTTCCCATCATGTCATTTCATGTATAAATTTTTAAATCTATTTTTGTATTATATTTGTAAATAGTCACAAATTTTTATGTACATTTGGGGCGTTTTGTAGGTCCCTGGTATGGTTTTTGCGGTATTTTGGTGTACGATATGTATGAGTGTTGATGGACAAATTCTTATGGTGATTGAGAAAATTGTAACGTATGTATGGGTCGTGAATCCGATTAGCTAGGTATAAGATAGAGTACTGAAGACCACCCCAAGTTTTGTTCCCCCTCCCATTTTTCGGCCTTGTGCCATAATCTTTTTGTAAAATAAAAGATAAATAAAACTAGCCATTCCCTCCCCAGACTTTTGTTTGTGTGGTGTTTGGCATAAGAGCAGGCTGCAGCATCTGTTCCATCGTGATATTTGCTGACAGTGTGTTTCTTGGACGTACTGATTTCCAGCCCGAGTTTATAGCTCGGGCCACGGTAAAGTAGTGTTTTTGGACGCGAAACACCGGAAAAAAGTTGTCCGGTGTTCGGCCACTTTGGTGGCAATGGCCTCGAATGGGCCGGTTGAGAGTGTTCCCCCCACCACGGCGTCGGTGGGAGGAAAGGAGGGTGACTGGCAACTTCCGCCACGGGAGTCACCCTCCGTAGCAGCAGCAGGTTCCCCCATACCGTCCACTTCTGGGTGGACAGGGGGGAAAATTACTATTACATCCAAAGACGAGGATTATTATGACAATATGAAGAATAAATATGCGGACTATATTAAGGGCACAGAGCTGGTCTCTGTGCCAGACAAGCTAGCAGACATAGAAACCAGAATCATCACTCTGATCTCAAAGGATATCAAAACACATAAGATGATTGGAGTGCCCAGAGACACCCTGGAGGAAGCTATCAAGGCACTAAATATTAAAGCCAGGGCCGTGGCGAGGAGGTCCAATGCCATGTGGGACGTCCTGATGGGCACCATGGAAGAAGCCAAGCGTTTGGTCGGTGCTGTGCTGGAGACGAAAACTCTCCAGTTCAGCACCGAATATATGGGTGCCCGAAAGGTGAAAGTTACTTTACATGGCGTCCCCATGGACATTGAGGAGGACCATGTTGGCGCCTTTTTTGCAGGATATGGAAAGGTGGCCGCAGTCTCCTCGCTGCGGTCCAAGGCGGGCTTTATAACAGGTGACATGACCCTGCAGGTGACGATGTCCAAGGAAAACATCGAAAAGATCCCCAACATACTCACCTGCAGGGAGCGCAAAATCTTTGTGATTGTCGAAGGAAGAAAGCCGTGCTGTTGGGTCTGCGGGGCGGCGGAGCACGTCGCAAAGGCGTGTCCGACTAAGAATCCGACCCCAAAGGCCCAACCAGCTAAACAACCACAACATCAGCAAGCAGTACAAAAAGTAGTAACGAAACCTGTGTCTCCGGCACCGGCAACCAATAAAGAGGGTGAGTGGCAAGTAGTAACAAGGAAGAAGGCCAAAACGCCCTCGCCGGTCAAGGTACCGGAAAAGGTACCACCTCCTGGCAAAACACCAACCAAGCAGAAGGAGTCCCCAAAGCAGAAATCGCTTGGCGAACAGGAGGAAAAAAGAAGTGCATCCCCCATGGAAATTGAAAGGGCGGCGTCCTTAAAGCGGGGGAGAGACGAGGAAGAGGAGAACGACATCAACCAAAAAAGCCGTCGCAAGAGTAGGAGCGTGGAAAGAAGGCAGCCAGTAAGCAAATGCTCCTCGCTGCCGGTCTCCCCCGTAAGGTGTTCTTACGCCCAAAAAGCTAGGAGTCTCCCCTCGTCCCCGCGTAAAGCTTCCCAGTCCCCTGTCTTTAAACTGACCCCCCTGGCTAAATCTAGCACATCAACTCCCACTCCCTCCCCTTCTCCTACTCCCACTCCCTCTCGGGCTAAGAAAAAAAATGCCCTCCCTCGAGGGGATGCCCTAATGGAAATTAAGGAGAACATCGCAGATGAGTGGTCTTCCCACAGACGAAGGCTGCTCAAGCCTCTGCTAAATTTGACCTCGGTAAAGGGTCTCTCCACGGAAGACCCGAGGAACTTTGCCCAGGCCCCAGGCGTCATCACCCTGGTAAGAAACACCGGTGGGAACCTGCGGGTCTGGGACCATATTGCAGAGGCGCAAAAACATTTCTCGAAGCTAACAATGGTAAAAGAAAACACACCCGAGTTAAGAAAAATGGCTAAAAATTGTTCGGGGAGGTTCCCCGTATTACTCCACCCCTGCTTATATAGGGTGGTAAAACTTATTTATCCAACGGACGTCGGCGGTATTGTCCTAGACGGACGAATTACGTCCGATATAGGTACAGGGTCCCTAGGACAGTCCGTCGGGGTCCCATCCACCAGAGATTTCTTCCCCGTATGTGATTAGAGCCGTTGTTGCATGTTTTTTCTGTTTCTCTTTTTCAGGCCTAAGAAATGTCTATCAAGATAGCCAGTTTGAATGCGTATGGCCTGAGGGATCGGGGCAAGGCGGCTCGCCTGCTTCGTGACCTCTTGTCGTACGGCGTGGATGTGGCCGCGATCCAAGAGACTCACTTTGTTTGCGAAATCGACTCGTGTGTGCTGGATGACGACTTTGTCGTTTATTCAGCATATGGGAGCCGGCGGGCCAGAGGTGTTTCTTTGCTGGTTAAGCGTACCCTGGACGCGAGGGTTGACCTTGTCCATGTCGGTGCCGAGGGCCGGCTGATCGTGGCCGATATTGCAGTGAAAAGCAAGTCGTTCCGGCTGATTGCGGTTTATGCGCCCAATGTTCAAGGTGAGCGTGTCTCTTTCTTTCGGCTGTTGGAGCCCTTCATGGTGCATTCAACACGGCTAATCTTAGTTGGGGACTGGAATGCCATCCTAACCCCCAAATGGGATAGAGGGAGGGGCGCTAGCGGGTGGAGTGGTGATCGTAGCCTGGTCAATCTGGTCGGCGATTTTGGTCTCGTCGATAGATACCGGGTCGATCATCCGGAAGGGAGCATGTGGACGTGGACGCGTAGTTGGCCTTCTACCCGGGTATCAGCGTACCTGGATAGGGTGTTAGTGAGAGAAGCCGACATAGACTTCTTAGAATGTCCAACGTTCCACTGGTTAGGCTACACGGATCACAAACTCGTTTGTGCCCGTGTGGTGTTAGATTTTAGGCCTAGGTTGGCTGGTTATTGGAAGTTCAACCAGTCCTTACTGGACAGGCGGGACTTTCGTGACCAGCTGACAAAACTAGTTCAGCGGGCGTTAATTGGGCGAGTCATTGGGAGTAAGTGGTGGGTTAGTCTTAAGGACTCCATTAGGTCTTTCGCCACCAAATATAGCCAGCGGCTCAACCTAGATAAGGCTGCGGAGGCAAAGACACTTAGAGCTAATTTCGCCCGGGCGGAGGCTGGTGGGGATTCCCTAGAGATAACCTTAGCCAGGGAGGCCCTGGAGCGTTCGACTAGCGGGCGCTACATGGGCCAGGTAATTAGGGCTAAGTTAAGCAAGATGTCTTCCGAAGCTGTGAAAATGGGCGCGGAACTGCGCAAGGAAGAAATTCGCCGAGCCGGCGACCGGTACATTCGAGAGGTACGCGACCCGGAGGGACATCTCCTTAGGTCCACTGACGACATGTGCGGGGCGTTCCGGCAGCATTTCGAACACCGATTTACCAAGGAGCCTGGTCTCCGTGATGAGGAGTTTCGCAGCTATTTGGCTGACTTTCCCCGGCTTTCGCCGGCTGAAGCGGCTAGTTGCGAAGGGGAGATTACGGAGGACGAAATCTACGTGGCTTTGAAGAAGGTCGGCAGTGGCAAGTCGCCAGGTTTGGATGGTTTGCCCTATGAATTGTACTTGAGGATGTCGCACCTTTTTGTCCCGCTCTTGGCTGTCGTGTTCAACCACTGGTTTCGGCAGGGGTCCATCCCCGGTCGGATCACCAGGGGCGTGATCACGCTGTTGAGAAAAGGCAAGAAGGTTGGGAGGGAACTAGATGATTACAGGCCCATAACTCTGCTAAACACAGAGTTAAAGATTTTCGCCAAGATCCTGACGAATCGCTTGCAGCTAGTTGCCGAGTCTCTGTTGGAACCGGATCAGACTTGTTCTGTGAAGGGGAGAACAATTCAGAGCAACCTGCACTTGATTCGCACGATCATAGAGGGTGTAGAAGACGACGATGAGGCCGCGCTGATCAATTTAGATCAGTCCAAGGCATTTGATAGGATTGACCATGGCTACCTGGCTGCTGTCCTGCAGGCCGCCGGATTCAAACCCGACTTCAGCCGCTGGATTAGCCTTCTGTATCGCTCCCCCCAGGCTGTGGTACAGGTGAACGGGAAGCTGTCGGGCGCTTTCGCGCTGTCTAGGTCGGTCCGACAGGGTTGTCCACTGTCTTCTCTCCTTTATGTCTTGGCGTTGGAGCCCCTCCTTCGCCGGCTAAGGGACGAGACGGGCAGTCCGGTCCTGCGTGGAATTGAAGTCCCTGGTGGAGCTCGAGCCAGGGTTTCCGCGTACGCCGATGACGTAACGACCTTTGTGTCCTCCCGCAGGGACATAGAGGCGGTACACCAGGCGCTTGTACGGTACGAGAAGGTGACAGGGGCCAGAATTAACTGCGACAAGTCATCCGGCTTGCGGTTAGGTGCCTGGAAGGGTGTTTCCCTCCCGGGGCCCTTCAGCTGGACGGACGGGCCGGTCAAGCTCCTCGGAGTTTGGTTCGGTCCGGACTTACAGCTGGAGAAAAACTGGTCAGAAGTACTGGCAAAGGTCGGCGCGTCGGTCAAGATTTGGCGTCGACGGGGTCTCTCCGTGAAGGGCTTGGCGGAGGTGTGTAACACATACCTCTTTCCCATGATCCTTTACCGGCTGTCAGTACTTCCCCTTTGTGACGATCATGAGAAGGCGCTCGAGCGTTTGCTATTCTCCTGTCTTTGGAGAGGACGCAAACACATGGTCGACAAAGGAGTCTGTTGCCTCCGTCCGTGTCAAGGGGGTCTGGGGATGCCACACTTGAGGAGCCACGTGCTCGCTTCAAGGTTGGCATTCCTCAGGCGCGCGTTGGAGGAAGATCGGTTGCTTGCGGGGGTAGTGAGGGACATGTTCCCTTGCCTTACCATCACGCCCCCGACCCTATGGCTGACCGTCAGGCCTTGGGTGCGACCGAAATTCCTGCTCGAATGTCTGGCGGCTTTACAGGCCATTCCACGGTCCAGTGACCTTTCACAGCCTAGGAAAATCTTCTATCGGGGATTAGTGGAGGGCGCCGTGAAGGATAAGCTGTGGAGTAAGCTCGGCATGTCGAGAGTGGAGTACCGCTCTCATTGGTCTTGGGCGCCAGGTGCGGATTGGCTCAGCAACTCTGAGTTTTCTCTGACCTGGCGATTGGCTCGGAATGGTTTGTCGCTCAATGACAAGCGTTTCGCAATGGGCCTGGCGGATTTGCCAGATTGTGAACGTTGCAACCTTGGAATTAAGGAGACGTCTGCGCACGCCTTCTTCCATTGTTCGCGCGTTCGCCCGTTGTGGGCGCGTGTCGGCGAGTTGACTGCTCGTATCGCGCCGCGGGAGCTCGTGCTCATTGATCGCGCATACGCTGTGGACAATGTGTTGCCCCCGTACTCTGGAGTGAAGCGGATGGTGTTTCTGACGCTGCTGGCCTCGGCTAGAATGGTGATATGGACGACGCGACTGGAGGAAGTCTTGCGGGGCGGTCGTCTTTCGGATCAGGATCTAATCCGATATTTTGAGCACCAGCTCAAAATGAAGATTAGAACTGAACGGAAACGGCTGCACCCGACAGACTTTTGCGAAAGGTGGATACATGCAGCGAGCCTGGTTCGTGTGACCGGGGCTAGCCTTGATTTTCTTTTTTAGATCTGCTAATCACATCGGGGGGGATTCCTTTGGAACCCTTCCCGTGGTTAAGGTAGAAATTATTTTGTGTACCTAGTTAATGTGAGTGTATGGGTTGTCCTAGCCTGTTCCCGGCTCCAATATTTTTGTTATGATCCAGTTCGAGATCCCCTTTGTCCTTCGTTATTTTGTCCCGTTTCATTCTCGGCTGGGTCAGCCTTATATATTCCCCAGTCCAATTTATTTTTAACCTGCTTCTCCATTCCCCTTTAGAAAGAGAGCTACTTGATTTTGCCTTTTAAGGCAGAATACAGTGGCCTCTTTAATTATGAGGGTGTGTTTGGGTCTTACTAACACTATGTATATGTTTTCATTTGATATTGTTTTTTAGTTTGGGGATTTTTGTTTCTTCATTCCCCCTTCCCATCATGTCATTTCATGCACAAATTTTTAAATCTATTTTTGTATTATATTTGTAAATAGTCACAAATTTTTATGTACATTTGGGGCGTTTTGTAGGTCCCTGGTATGGTTTTTGCGGTATTTTGGTGTACGATATGTATGAGTGTTGATGGACAAATTCTTATGGTGATTGAGAAAATTGTAACGTATGTATGGGTCGTGAATCCGATTAGCTAGGTATAAGATAGAGTACTGAAGACCACCCCAAGTTTTGTTCCCCCTCCCATTTTTCGGCCTTGTGCCATAATCTTTTGTAAAATAAAGATAAATAAAACTAGCCATTCCCTCCCAATCTTGTGTTGTGTGGTAAATGGCAGAGGATCAAAGTGTAGTATCTGTTCCATAGTGATACTTACTATTGCTTTGTTTCCTGGACAATTGTGTTCCAGCCTAAGTTTATTGCTCAGGCCCGCGCAAAAGTAGCGTGCAAACGCGAAACGCCGGAAGACAAGCGTCCGTGGTTCGGCCTCTTGGGAGGCATGGCCTCGGAAGGGCCTGGGGAAGTAGTTCCTCCCACCACGGCCTCGGTGGGAGGAAAGGAGGGGGATTGGGCATTACCGCCGCGGATTAATCCCCCTTCAGTTCCAGGAGCTGGTTTACCAGCATCAGTAACTGTGCTACCAGGACCGGGATCACCTAAACCCTCGACCTCTGGATGGTCAGGGGGAAAGATGATAATGAAGGGAGAAGAGTTCTATGACGAAATGAAGGTCAAGTACGCTCAGTACATTAAAGGAACTGAGCTGGTCTCTGTTCCGGAAGAACTAGCTAAAATAGAAGTGCGTATTATTACGCTGATAACTAAAGACATCAAGTCTCATAAGATGGTAGGAATAACTAGAGACGCATTTGAGGAGGCAATTGCAACTCTGAAGTTGAATGCTAGGGCCGTGGCGAGGAAGAGCAATGCCATGTGGGACGTCCTGCTGGCTTCAGCAGAGGAAGCCAAAAGATTAATTGGAGTTGTCCTGGAGACTAAAACGCTACAACTCCACACGGAATATATGGGGACCAGGAAGATCAAGGTTACCCTGCATGGCGTCCCCATGGACATTGCAGAGGACCACATAGGTGCCTTTTTCGCCAATTATGGAAAGGTGGCCTGTGTTTCCTCGCTGCGGTCCAAGGCCGGAATTCTAACAGGCGACATGACCCTGCAGTTGACCATTTCGAAGGAAAATATCGAAAAAATTCCTAACATCCTCACCTGCAGGGGTCGCGTGATATTTATTATTGTAGAGGGCAGGAAGCCGTGCTGTTGGGTCTGCGGGGCGGCGGAACATGTAGCAAAGACCTGCCCCACCAAGAATCCTGCCCCAAAGGCCCAACCAGCCAAGCAACTACCGCAGGAGCAAGCAAAAACAAAGACGGCTTCACCAGCACCGGCTCCAGCTGCCAACAAGGACGGCGAGTGGCAGGTGGTAGGCAGGAAGAAGAATAAAACACCATCCCCGGCGAAGGTGCCGCCACCTGCCAAAACGCCGGCTAAGATGAAGGAGACCCCGGTGAAGGAGACCCCGGTGAAGAGGTCTCCAGTCCAACCGGAAAGGGGTTCCCAAAAGGAAAAGAGCCCCTCGCCTAGTATGGAGATGGAGGTGGAAAGGGCAGCGTCTCTCAAACGTGGGAGAGACGAGGAAGCGGAGGAAGAACATGACAGCCCAAAGTCGCGGCGGAGAAGCAGGAGCAGAGAGAGAAAAGTGCACAAAGAGAAATGCTCGTCTCTTCCGGTGTCCCCCGTAAGAAGGACTTATGCGGACAAGGCAAGAAGCCTTCCCGCTTCCCCGCTTAAAGCTCCCCAGTCCCCAGTTTTTAAACTGACCCCCCTGGCTAAATCTAGCGCATCAACTCCCACTCCCTCCCCTTCTCCTACTCCCACTCCCTCTAGGGCTAAGAAAAAAATGCCCTCCCTCGTGGGGACGCCCTGATGAAAGTACAGGACAACATTTCAGAGGAGTGGTCTTCGCAGCGACGAAGGCTACTGAAGCCTCTTTTAAAATTGACCTCTGTGAAGGGTCTCTCTACGGAAGACCCGAGGAACTTTGCCCAGGCCCCGGGTGTCATCACCCTGGTAAGAAATACCGGGGGGAACCTGCGGGTCTGGGACCATATCGCAGAGGTCCAGAAGCAGTATCCAAAACTTAACATGGTCAAAGAACAGTCACCTGAATTGAGGAAAATGGCTAAAAATTGTTCGGGGAGGTTCCCCGTATTGCTCCACCCCTGCTTATATAGGGTGGTAAAACTTATTTATCCAACGGACGTCGGCGGGATTGTCCTAGACGGACGGATTACGTCCGATATAGGTACAGGGTCCCTAGGACAGTCCGTCGGGGTCCCATCCACCAGAGATTTTTTCCCCGTATGTGATTAGAGCCGTTGTTGCATGTTTTTCTTGTTTCTCTTTTTCAGATCTAAGAAATGTCTATTAAGATAGCCAGTTTGAATGCGTATGGCCTGAGGGATCGGGGTAAGGCGGCTCGCCTGCTTCGTGACCTCTTGTCGTACGGCGTGGATGTGGCCGCGATCCAAGAGACTCACTTTGTTTGCGAAGTCGACTCGTGTGTGCTGGATGACGACTTTGTCGTTTATTCAGCATATGGGAGCCGGCGGGCCAGAGGTGTTTCTTTGCTGGTTAGGCGTACCCTGGACGCGAGGGTTGACCTTGTCCATGTCGGTGCCGAGGGCCGGCTGATCGTGGCCGATATTGCAGTGAAAAGCAAGTCGTTCCGGCTGATTGCGGTTTATGCGCCCAATGTTCAAGGTGAGCGTGTCTCTTTCTTTCGGCTGTTGGAGCCCTTCATGGTGCATTCAACACGGCTAGTCTTAGTTGGGGACTGGAATGCCATCCTAACCCCCAAATGGGATAGAGGGAGGGGCGCTAGCGGGTGGAGTGGTGATCGTAGCCTGGTCAATCTGGTCGGCGATTTTGGTCTCGTCGATAGATACCGGGTCGATCATCCGGAAGGGAGTATGTGGACGTGGACGCGTAGTTGGCCTTCTACCCGGGTATCAGCGTACCTGGATAGGATGTTAGTGAGAGAAGCCGACATAGACTTCTTAGAATGTCCAACGTTCCACTGGTTAGGCTACACGGACCACAAACTCGTTTGTGCCCGTGTGGTGTTAGATTTTAGGCCTAGGTTGGCTGGTTATTGGAAGTTCAATCAGTCCTTACTGGACAGGCGGGACTTTCGTGACCAGCTGACAAAACTAGTTCAGCGGGCGTTAATTGGGCGAGTCATTGGGAGTAAGTGGTGGGTTAGTCTTAAGGACTCCATTAGGTCTTTCGCCACCAAATATAGCCAACGGCTCAACCTAGACAGGGCTGCGGAGGCAAAGACACTTAGAGCTAATTTCGCCCGGGCGGAGGCTGGTGGGGATTCCCTAGAGATAGCCTTAGCCAGGGAGGCCCTGGAGCGTTCGACTAGCGGGCGCTACATGGGTCAGGTAATTAGGGCTAAGTTAAGCAAGATGTCTTCCGAAGCTGTGAAAATGGGCGCGGAACTGCGCAAGGAAGAAATTCGCCGAGCCGGCGACCGGTACATTCGAGAGGTACGCGACCCGGAGGGACATCTCCTTAGGTCGACCGACGACATGTGCGAGGCGTTCCGGCAGCATTTCGAACACCGATTTACCAAGGAGCCTGGTCTCCGTGACGAGGACTTTCGCAGCTATTTGGCTGACTTTCCCCGGCTTTTGCCGGCTGAAGCGGCTAGCTGCGAAGGGGAGATTACGGAGGACGAAATCTACGTGGCTTTGAAGAAGGTCGGCAGTGGCAAGTCGCCAGGTTTGGATGGTTTGCCCTATGAATTGTACTTGAGGATGTCGCACCTTTTTGTCCCGCTCTTGGCTGTCGTGTTCAACCACTGGTTTCGGCAGGGGTCCATCCCCGGTCGGATCACCAGGGGCGTGATCACGCTGTTGAGAAAAGGCAAGAAGGTTGGGAGGGAATTAGATGATTACAGGCCCATAACTCTGCTAAACACAGAGTTAAAGATTTTGGCCAAGATCCTGACGAATCGCTTGCAGCTAGTTGCCGAGTCTCTGTTGGAACCGGATCAGACTTGTTCTGTGAAGGGGAGAACAATTCAGAGCAACCTGCACTTGATTCGCACGATCATAGAGGGTGTAGAAGACGACGATGAGGCCGCGCTGATCAATTTAGATCAGTCCAAGGCATTTGATAGGATTGACCATGGCTACCTGGCTGCTGTCCTGCAGGCTGCCGGATTCAAACCCGACTTCAGCCGCTGGATTAGCCTTCTGTATCGCTCCCCCCAGGCTGTGGTACAGGTGAACGGGAAGCTGTCGGGCGCTTTCGCGCTGTCTAGGTCGGTCCGACAGGGTTGTCCACTGTCTTCTCTCCTTTATGTCTTGGCGTTGGAGCCCCTCCTTCGCCGGCTGAGGGACGAGACGGGCAGTCCGGTCCTGCGTGGAATTGAAGTCCCTGGTGGAGCTCGAGCCAGGGTTTCCGCGTACGCCGATGACGTAACGACCTTTGTGTCCTCCCGCAGGGACATAGAGGCGGTACACCAGGCGCTTGTACGGTACGAGAAGGTGACAGGGGCCAGAATTAACTGCGACAAGTCATCCGGCTTGCGGTTAGGCGCCTGGAAGGGTGTTTCCCTCCCGGGGCCCTTCAGCTGGACGGACGGGCCGGTCAAGCTCCTCGGAGTTTGGTTCGGTCCGGACTTACAGCTGGAGAAAAACTGGTCAGAAGTACTGGCAAAGGTCGGCGCGTCGGTCAAGATTTGGCGTCGACGGGGTCTCTCCGTGAAGGGCTTGGCGGAGGTGTGTAACACATACCTCTTTCCCATGATCCTTTACCGGCTGTCAGTACTTCCCCTTTGTGACGATCATGAGAAGGCGCTCGAGCGTTTGCTATTCTCCTGTCTGTGGAGAGGACGCAAACACATGGTCGACAAAGGAGTCTGTTGCCTCCGTCCGTGTCAAGGGGGTCTGGGGATGCCACACTTGAGGAGCCACGTGCTCGCTTCAAGGTTGGCATTCCTCAGGCGCGCGTTGGAGGAAGATCGGTTGCTTGCGGGGGTAGTGAGGGACATGTTCCCTTGCCTTACCATCACGCCCCCGACCCTATGGCTGACCGTCAGGCCTTGGGTGCGACCGAAATTCCTGCTCGAATGTCTGGCGGCTTTACAGGCCATTCCACGGTCCAGTGACCTTTCACAGCCTAGGAAAATCTTCTATCGGGGATTAGTGGAGGGCGCCGTGAAGGATAAGCTGTGGAGTAAGCTCGGCATGTCGAGAGTGGAGTACCGCTCTCATTGGTCTTGGGCGCCAGGTGCGGACTGGCTCAGCAACTCTGAGTTTTCTCTGACCTGGCGATTGGCTCGGAATGGTTTGTCTCTCAATGACAAGCGTTTCGCAATGGGCCTGGCGGATTTGCCAGATTGTGAACGTTGCAACCTTGGAATTAAGGAGACGTCTGCGCACGCCTTCTTCCATTGTTCGCGCGTTCGCCCGTTGTGGGCGCGTGTCGGCGAGTTGACTGCTCGTATCGCGCCGCGGGAGCTCGTGCTCATTGATCGCGCATACGCTGTGGACAATGTGTTGCCCCCGTACTCTGGAGTGAAGCGGATGGTGTTTCTGACGCTGCTGGCCTCGGCTAGAATGGTGATATGGACGACGCGACTGGAGGAAGTCTTGCGGGGCGGTCGTCTTTCGGATCAGGATCTAATCCGATATTTTGAGCACCAGCTCAAAATGAAGATTAGAACTGAACGGAAACGGCTGCACCCGACAGACTTTTGCGAAAGGTGGATACATGCAGCGAGCCTGGTTCGTGTGACCGGGGCTAGCCTTGATTTTCTTTTTTAGATCTGCTAATCACATCGGGGGGGATTCCTTTGGAACCCTTCCCGTGGTTAAGGTAGAAATTCTTTTGTGTACCTAGTTAATGTGAGTGTATGGGTTGTCCTAGCCTGTTCCCGGCTCCAATGCTTTTGTTATGATCCAGTTCGAGATCCCCTTTGTCCTTCGTTATTTTGTCCCGTTTCATTCTCGGCTGGGTCAGCCTTATATATTCCCCAGTCCAATTTATTTTTAACCTGCTTCTCCATTCCCCTTTAGAAAGAGAGCTACTTGATTTTGCCTTTTAAGGCAGAATACAGTGGCCTCTTTAATTATGAGGGTGTGTTTGGGTCTTACTAACACTATGTATATGTTTTCATTTGATATTGTTTTTAGTTTGGGGATTTTTGTTTCTTCATTCCCCCTTCCCATCATGTCATTTCATGCACAAAATTTTAAATCTATTTTTGTATTATATTTGTAAATAGTCACAAATTTTTATGTACATTTGGGGCGTTTTTTAGGTCCCTGGTATGGTTTTTGCGGTATTTTGGTGTACGATATGTATGAGTGTTGATGGACAAATTCTTATGGTGATTGAGAAAATTGTAACGTATGTATGGGTCGTGAATCCGATTAGCTAGGTATAAGATAGAGTACTGAAGACCACCCCAAGTTTTGTTCCCCCTCCCATTTTTCGGCCTTGTGCCATAATCTTTTGTAAAATAAAGATAAATAAAACTAGCCATTTCCTACAAATCTTGTGTTGTGTGGTAAATGGCAGAGGATCAAAGTGTAGTATCTGTTCCATAGTGATACTTACTATTGCTTTGTTTCCTGGACAATTGTGTTCCAGCCTAAGTTTATTGCTCAGGCCCGCGCAAAAGTAGCGGTAAAACGCGAAACGCCGGAAGACAAGCGTCCGTGGTTCGGCCTCTTGGGAGGCATGGCCTCGGAAGGGCCTGGGGAAGTAGTTCCTCCCACCACGGCCTCGGTGGGAGGAAAGGAGGGTGACTGGCAACTACCGCCACGGGAGTCACCCTCCGTAGCAGCAGCAGCATCCCCCAAACCATCGACCTCGGGGTGGACAGGGGGAAAGATCGTCTTGAAGGATGAAAAGTTCTACGAGGAGATGAAAGAAAAATATGCGCAGTACATTAAGGGAACTGAGCTAGTCTCGGTTCCGGAACAACTAGCGCAAATTGAAGTGCGTATTATTACGCTTATAACAAAAGACATAAAGACTCACAGATTGATAGGAGTGACTAGAGAGGCTTTTGAAGAAGCGATTTCTACACTGAAGCTAAATGCTAGGGCCGTGGCGAGGAGGAGCAATGCCATGTGGGACGTCCTGCTGGCTTCAGCGGACGAAGCCAAAAGACTAATTGGGGTAGTTCTGGAGACAAAAACGCTCCAACTCCACACTGAGTATATGGGGACCAAAAAAATCAAGGTGACCCTGCATGGCGTCCCCATGGACATTGCGGAGGACCACATAGGTGCCTTTTTCGCCCATTATGGAAAGGTGGCCTGTGTTTCCTCGCTGCGGTCCAAAGCAGGTATCTTAACAGGCGACATGACCCTGCAGGTGACTATAACGAAGGAAAACATTCCCAAAATTCCTAACATCCTCACCTGCAGGGGTCGCGTAATATTCATAATTGTTGAAGGAAGAAAACCGTGCTGTTGGGTCTGCGGGGCGGCGGAACATGTAGCAAAAACCTGCCCCACCAAGAATCCTGCCCCAAAGGCCCAACCAGCCAAGCAGCCACAGCAGGAGCAAGGCAAACCAAAGACGGCAACACCAAAGACGGCATCACCAGCACCGGCTCCAGCGGTCAACAAGGACGGCGAGTGGCAGGTGGTGGGCAGGAAGAAGAATAAAACACCATCCCCGGCGAAGGTGCCGCCACCTGCCAAAACGCCGGCTAAGATGAAGGAGACCCCGGTGAAAGAAACCCCGGTGAAGAGGTCTCCAGTCCAACCGGAAAGGGGTTCCCAAAAGGAAAAGAGCCCCTCGCCTAGTATGGAGATGGAGGTGGAAAGGGCAGCGTCTCTCAAACGTGGGAGAGACGAGGAAGCGGAGGAAGAACACGACAGCCCGAAGTCGCGGCGGAGAAGCAGGAGCAGAGAGAGAAGAGTACATAAAGTGAAATGCTCGTCACTACCGGTGTCCCCCGTGAGAAAGACTTATGCGGACAAGGCAAGAAGCCTTCCCGCTTCCCCGCTTAAGGCTTCCCAGTCCCCAGTTTTTAAACTGACCCCCTTGGCAAAAGCTAGTGCCATAACTCCTACTCCCTCCCCTTCTCCTACTCCCACTCCCTCTCGGGCTAAGAAAAAAAATGCCCTCCCGCGTGGGGATGCCCTGATGAAGGTTCCAGAAAATATTTCGGAGGAGTGGTCTTCCCAGCGACGAAGGCTACTGAAGCCTCTTCTAAAATTGACCTCTGTGAAGGGTCTCTCTACGGAAGACCCGAGGAACTTTGCCCGGAGGCCCCAGGTGTCATCACCCTGGTTAGGAATACCGGGGGGAACCTGCGGGTCTGGGACCACATCGCAGAGGTCCAGAAGCATTATACCAATTTAAATATGGTCAAAGAACATTCACCAGAGCTAAGAAAAATGGCTAAAAATTGTTCGGGGAGGTTCCCCATTTTACTCCACCCCTGCTTATATAGGGTGGTAAAACTTATTTATCCAACGGACGTCGGCGGGATTGTCCTAGACGGACGAATTACGTCCGATATAGGTACAGGGTCCCTAGGACAGTCCGTCGGGGTCCCATCCACCAGAGATTTTTTCCCCGTATGTGATTAGAGCCGTTGTTGCATGTTTTTCTTGTTCTCTTTTTCAGGCCTAAGAAATGTCTATCAAGATAGCCAGTTTGAATGCGTATGGCCTGAGGGATCGGGGTAAGGCGGCTCGCCTGCTTCGTGACCTCTTGTCGTACGGCGTGGATGTGGCCGCGATCCAAGAGACTCACTTTGTTTGCGAAGTCGACTCGTGTGTGCTGGATGACGACTTTGTCGTTTATTCAGCATATGGGAGCCGGCGGGCCAGAGGTGTTTCTTTGCTGGTTAAGCGTACCCTGGACGCGAGGGTTGACCTTGTCCATGTCGGTGCCGAGGGCCGGCTGATCGTGGCCGATATTGCAGTGAAAAGCAAGTCGTTCCGGCTGATTGCGGTTTATGCGCCCAATGTTCAAGGTGAGCGTGTCTCTTTCTTTCGGCTGTTGGAGCCCTTCATGGTGCATTCAACACGGCTAATCTTAGTTGGGGACTGGAATGCCATCCTAACCCCCAAATGGGATAGAGGGAGGGGCGCTAGTGGGTGGAGTGGTGATCGTAGCCTGGTCAATCTGGTCGGCGATTTTGGTCTCGTCGATAGATACCGGGTCGATCATCCGGAAGGGAGCATGTGGACGTGGACGCGTAGTTGGCCTTCTACCCGGGTATCTGCGTACCTGGATAGGATGTTAGTGAGAGAAGCCGACATAGACTTCTTAGAATGTCCAACGTTCCACTGGTTAGGCTACACGGACCACAAACTCGTTTGTGCCCGTGTGGTGTTAGATTTTAGGCCTAGGTTGGCTGGTTATTGGAAGTTCAATCAGTCCTTACTGGACAGGCGGGACTTTCGTGACCAGCTGACAAAACTAGTTCAGCGGGCGTTAATTGGGCGAGTCATTGGGAGTAAGTGGTGGGTTAGTCTTAAGGACTCCATTAGGTCTTTCGCCACCAAATATAGCCAACGGCTCAACCTAGATAAGGCTGCGGAGGCAAAGACACTTAGAGCTAATTTCGCCCGGGCGGAGGCTGGTGGGGATTCCCTAGAGATAGCCTTAGCCAGGGAGGCCCTGGAGCGTTCGACTAGCGGGCGCTACATGGGTCAGGTAATTAGGGCTAAGTTAAGCAAGATGTCTTCCGAAGCTGTGAAAATGGGCGCGGAACTGCGCAAGGAAGAAATTCGCCGAGCCGGCGACCGGTACATTCGAGAGGTACGCGACCCGGAGGGACATCTCCTTAGGTCGACCGACGACATGTGCGAGGCGTTCCGGCAGCATTTCGAACACCGATTTACCAAGGAGCCTGGTCTCCGTGACGAGGAGTTTCGCAGCTATTTGGCTGACTTTCCCCGGCTTTTGCCGGCTGAAGCGGCTAGCTGCGAAGGGGAGATTACGGAGGACGAAATCTACGTGGCTTTGAAGAAGGTCGGCAGTGGCAAGTCGCCAGGTTTGGATGGTTTGCCCTATGAATTGTACTTGAGGATGTCGCACCTTTTTGTCCCGCTCTTGGCTGTCGTGTTCAACCACTGGTTTCGGCAGGGGTCCATCCCCGGTCGGATCACCAGGGGCGTGATCACGCTGTTGAGAAAAGGCAAGAAGGTTGGGAGGGAACTAGACGATTACAGGCCCATAACTCTGCTAAACACAGAGTTAAAGATTTTGGCCAAGATCCTGACGAATTGCTTGCAGCTAGTTGCCGAGTCTCTGTTGGAACCGGATCAGACTTGTTCTGTGAAGGGGAGAACAATTCAGAGCAACCTGCACTTGATTCGCACGATCATAGAGGGTGTAGAAGACGACGATGAGGCCGCGCTGATCAATTTAGATCAGTCCAAGGCATTTGATAGGATTGACCATGGCTACCTGGCTGCTGTCCTGCAGGCCGCCGACTTCAGCCGCTGGATTAGCCTTCTGTATCGCTCCCCCCGGGCTGTGGTACAGGTGAACGGGAAGCTGTCGGGCGCTTTCGCGCTGTCTAGGTCGGTCCGACAGGGTTGTCCACTGTCTTCTCTCCTTTATGTCTTGGCGTTGGAGCCCCTCCTTCGCCGGCTAAGGGACGAGACGGGCAGTCCGGTCCTGCGTGGAATTGAAGTCCCTGGTGGAGCTCGAGCCAGGGTTTCCGCGTACGCCGATGACGTAACGACCTTTGTGTCCTCCCGCAGGGACATAGAGGCGGTACACCAGGCGCTTGTACGGTACGAGAAGGTGACAGGGGCCAGAATTAACTGCGACAAGTCATCCGGCTTGCGGTTAGGTGCCTGGAAGGGTGTTTCCCTCCCGGGGCCCTTCAGCTGGACGGACGGGCCGGTCAAGCTCCTTGGAGTTTGGTTCGGTCCGGACTTACAGCTGGAGAAAAACTGGTCAGAAGTACTGGCAAAGGTCGGCGCGTCGGTCAAGATTTGGCGTCGACGGGGTCTCTCCGTGAAGGGCTTGGCGGAGGTGTGTAACACATACCTCTTTCCCATGATCCTTTACCGGCTGTCAGTACTTCCCCTTTGTGACGATCATGAGAAGGCGCTCGAGCGTTTGCTATTCTCCTGTCTTTGGAGAGGACGCAAACACATGGTCGACAAAGGAGTCTGTTGCCTCCGTCCGTGTCAAGGGGGTCTGGGGATGCCACACTTGAGGAGCCACGTGCTCGCTTCAAGGTTGGCATTCCTCAGGCGCGCGTTGGAGGAAGATCGGTTGCTTGCGGTGGTAGTGAGGGACATGTTCCCTTGCCTTACCATCACGCCCCCGACCCTATGGCTGACCGTCAGGCCTTGGGTGCGACCGAAATTCCTGCTCGAATGTCTGGCGGCTTTACAGGCCATTCCACGGTCCAGTGACCTTTCACAGCCTAGGAAAATCTTCTATCGGGGATTAGTGGAGGGTGCCGTGAAGGATAAGCTGTGGAGTAAGCTCGGCATGTCGAGAGTGGAGTACCGCTCTCATTGGTCTTGGGCGCCAGGCGCGGATTGGCTCAGCAACTCTGAGTTTTCTCTGACCTGGCGATTGGCTCGGAATGGTTTGTCGCTCAATGACAAGCGTTTCGCAATGGGCCTGGCGGATTTGCCAGATTGTGAACGTTGCAACCTTGGAATTAAGGAGACGTCTGCGCACGCCTTCTTCCATTGTTCGCGCGTTCGCCCGTTGTGGGCGCGTGTCGGCGAGTTGACTGCTCGTATCGCGCCGCGGGAGCTCGTGCTCATTGATCGCGCATACGCTGTGGACAATGTGTTGCCCCCGTACTCTGGAGTGAAGCGGATGGTGTTTCTGACGCTGCTGGCCTCGGCTAGAATGGTGATATGGACGACGCGACTGGAGGAAGTCTTGCGGGGCGGCCGTCTTTCGGATCAGGATCTAATCCGATATTTTGAGCACCAGCTCAAAATGAAGATTAGAACTGAACGGAAACGGCTGCACCCGACAGACTTTTGCGAAAGGTGGATACATGCAGCGAGCCTGGTTCGTGTGACCGGGGCTAGCCTTGATTTTCTTTTTTAGATCTGCTAATCACATCGGGGGGGATTCCTTTGGAACCCTTCCCGTGGTTAAGGTAGAAATTCTTTTGTGTACCTAGTTAATGTGAGTGTATGGGTTGTCCTAGCCTGTTCCCGGCTCCAATACTTTTGTTATGATCCAGTTCGAGATCCCCGTTGTCCAGCGTTATTTTGTCCCGTTTTACTCTCGGCTGGGTCAGCCTTATATATTCCCCAGTCCAATTTATTTTAACCTGCTTCTCCATTCCCCTTTAGAAAGAGAGCTACTTGATTTTGCCTTTTAAGGCAGAATACAGTGGCCTCTTTAATTATGAGGGTGTGTTTGGGTCTTACTAACACTATGTATATGTTTTCATTTGACATTGTTTTTGTTTTGGGGATTTTTTGTTTCTTCATACCCCCTTCCCATCATGTCATTTCATGCACAAATTTTTAAATCTATTTTTGTATTATATTTGTAAATAGTCGCAAATTTTTATGTACATTTGGGGCGTTTTGTAGGTCCCTGGTATGGTTTTTGCGGTATTTTGGTGTACGATATGTATGAGTGTTGATGGACAAATTCTTATGGTGATTGAGAAAATTGTAACGTATGTATGGGTCGTGAATCCGATTAGCTAGGTATAAGATAGAGTACTGAAGACCACCCCAAGTTTTGTTCCCCCTCCCATTTTTCGGCCTTGTGCCATAATCTTTGTAATAAAAGATAAATAAAACTAGCCATTTCTTACCCCAGTCCAATATGGATTGGAGGTCTTTTTCAATCTCGGCTGCAAGTTTAGCTTTGACGCCTACACCAGATTTTTGTTGGAGGCGAGAGTAAACTGTGGTGTCATCGGCGTACAAACCTATTTGGGTTCTTATGGAATCAGGGAGATCATTAATATATATCAGGAAGAGTGTAGGACCTAAGATGGAGCCTTGGGGGACACCTGCGTTTGTATGGTAGTTCTGAGAGGCATGTCCGTTTAATACCACTTTCATTGTGCGGTTAGAGAGGAATGACTGGATTAGTTCAAACAAATGTCCAGTTATACCATAGCTCCGCAGTTTACATAGAAGGCCAGCATGCCAAACTCTGTCGAACGCCTTAGATATATCCAATGCAACGGTTCGAGCTTCGCCATTCCTGTCGAGTGCCTGGTATATGTACTCGGTGATGGTCGTTAGCATATCAGCAGTAGACCTGGTGAAGCGGAAACCATATTGCTTGTCCGAGAGGAGCCTGTGTGCTGTGAGATGCTGAACCACCTCGGCGTTGATAATGGCTTCGAACACTTTGCCAAAGATCGGAAGAAGGCTGATAGGGCGGTAATTTGCAGGGTCAGAGGGTTCTCCAGTGTTTTTAAATATAGGAACTATAGAGGAAGATTTCCAACAGGCAGGAAAGCAGGAAGCAGATAGGCAGAGGTTGTAGAGCTTAGAAAGGATAGAGGAGAGTTCAGGGGCACATTTCTTTAAGACTATGGTTGGGATTCCGTCACCACCGCTCGCTTTGTGAGGGTCAAGTTTTAAGATTATCTTAGAGACAAGCGAAGGTGTAATGTGAACATCATTCAGTTGTGCCTCGGTTCTAGGTGAGAAGTCGGGTGTAAAAACTCCAGACGAGTCCAGACTCGAATTGTTCGAGAATCTGCGGGCAAAACATTCAGCCTTATCTGCTGGGGAGGTGAGGACCTCAAATTTGTTGATTAGCGGGGGTATTGTGGACTTGCTCTTGTTAAGTACTCTTTTACAGAGTCGCCAGTAGTCTTTAGAGCCGAATTTAGAGCATGCTATGCGTTGCTTCATTCTGGCAGCAAACAACATCTTAGCTTCGTTAAGTACCCTTTTACACTTATTACGAGCTGAAGTGAAAAGGCGCCTGTTTTGTTCCGACGCATAGTTACAATAAAGTCGGAAGAAATGATTCCGGTGGGCAATGGCAGCCGAACAAGCGGGTGAGAACCATGGAGACGAATGAGATTTAAGCTGGAATTTCCTAGCAGGGATGAAGGCATCAATGCCAGCCTTAACCCAGGAGGAGACCTCGGATGCACATTCTTCGATGGGAAGACTAAAGACGTTGTTCCAAGGGATGTCACAGAGGAAGTCTCGGAACGAATCCCAGTCTGCTCTTTGATAGCAGTATGATATTCTACTTGTCTGTGTTTCATGGGTCGGGCGGGAGTGGAGTGAAATATTGACGGACACTACAGTGTGGTCAGAGTTTCCAAGTGGGCAGAGTTGTCTGGTAGTGCAAGAGTCTGGGATGGAAGTGAAGCAGAGGTCTAGAAGTGAGTTCCTTCCGTTAGGGTTGTCGGAGAAACGCGTGGGGAAGTCCACTACTTGCGTAAGGGATTGGGTGATTGAAAAGTTCATGGTGTGGACACCAGCAGGGTCAGTGACAGCGTTCTTCAGCCACTTGGTGTGGTGGGCGTTAAAGTCACCAAACACGAATACATGGGCAGAGGGATGGGTAGAAATGGCTTTGTCAATATTGTCAGAAATGATGTCAAGTAACGAACAGTCAGGGGAGGAAGGAGAGCGGTACAGAAAGAAGAGATAGCTAATCGAGCTGAGAAGTGAGAGGCGGAAGCACATGAAAGAATGATCTGGGGATTCAAAAGATGACACCCTAGCTAAGGGAAGGTGTTCGCTGACATAGACACCAAGCCCATGCATATGAACATTGGAGTCCTTCCTGAAGAGGGGAAGGTAGCCAGGAACGCAGAACTCAGATGAGGGGATAGAAGGGTTAAGATTAGTTTCACATAGTTTCACTTCCAACTCCTTTCTATGTCCTAAGCTGTTTCTTGTCTTCATCAATGACCTTCTTGATGTCATCACCTCCCAAGTAGACATCTATGCAGATGACTCCACCATTTACTCCCGTCTCAATAAAAAAAGATTTGTCAAGGCTGACAAAGTAATCCTGACTAATGCTCTTGAAACGACCCTCTTGAAACTGTGGTTAACTGGGTCAGGAAATGGATTGCAAATTGAATGGCTCCAAAACAAAACTGTTCTCCCTTAAACACCACAGAAAAAATTCCCTTCCCGCCATCAGCATGGTTGATAGAAATCTGGAGAGTCAAGCACTGTGCTTCCTTGACCTCACTTTTTCAACTGATCTGAAGTGGAATGGATGTATCAAATCGATAGCTGCATCTATTGCTAGAAAGTTTGTGTCACTTTGTCCTGCAAGGATGTTTTACCTCGTCAGAATTCATCTTGCACATTTACAAATCTACCATTCGTCCATGCATTGGGTACCGTTGCCATATCTGCTTAGGTGATCCTGCTATTCATCATGATGTTCTCCTCAGAATCCATCTGGTACTTTTACAAATCTACCATTCGTCCATGCATTGGGTACCGTTGCCATATCTGCTTAGGTGATCCTGCTATTCATCATGATGTTCTCCTCAGAATCCATGGTGCACATTTACAAATCTACCATTCGTCCATGCATTGAGTACCGTTGCCATATCTGCTTAGGTGATCCTGCTATTCATCATGATGTTCTCCTCAGAATCCATCTGGTACTTTTACAAATCTACCATTCGTCCATGCATTGGGTACCGTTGCCATATCTGGTTAGGTGATCCTGCTATTCATCATGATGTTCTCCTCAGAATCCATGGTGCACATTTACAAATCTACCATTCGTCCATGCATTGAGTACCGTTGCTATATCTGGTTGGCTTCTTCTGCTATTCAACTTGAGGATCTCGAAAGATTGCATAGAAGATCTGCAATATAATAAATCCTGACTTGGCATCTCAACTTCAGTCAATTTTTTAATGATGCATTGTTTCTCTGTGTCTTTTCTACAAATATTTTAATGGTAATTTCTCTGATGAGCTTTTTTCTTGGTGCCCCGTGAATTTAAGCGTGCTACTAGATTGACATTTAGGTCCCACCCTTTTGCGTTGAAACCGTCATTTCTACTCAGTTTCTTTTCTCGCACTTTCCAGCTGCGGAACTCCCTTCCCTGATTGCTACTATCATCTAAAATTTAAATGAAACGTTAACTGACATCTTTTATCTTCTTGAATCCCGTTCATGTTTTATTCTTTCAATAACCGCTGTACTCAGTCTTTTCGCTTCAAACTTTATTATAATGGATACTCATATTTGAAATAGAGGCTGAATTTTTATTTTAAACGACTATTTTTATTTTTACGTCTAATGGTCTGCGAGGAAGGAAAAATGTGCTCTCCGGCAGGGATTGAACCCGCGTCGCCCCTTTGTAGGCTAAGACAACCGTTTGACCTGGCGCGTCGATGAGCACATTTTATTTAAGATTTTTTTTAAATAGACCCATAGACGTAACACATTATTTTTAAAATTAAAGTAAAACTGTGGTGTCTGTTTAAAATACGAGTATCCAATGTAATAATTTATACTATAATACTAAAGAGTAAAATGATTCAGTAAAATCGCCATTGGCTTCAACCACAATCTCTAGATGACTTCGGCAATCCCTGCAACTCTTCTGAGCGGTCTCCGTTTTTTTTTTAATTGGAGAATGTTGCCGTAATCCTTGCCTTCAGTTCATCTTTGGTGTTAGAAGAAGTTTTTGTTGATCTTTCGCTCAAGGAGGTTGTAGTTTAGAGAGTTAGGTTTCCAGGTGTGAGGAATGATGCGATCGAAGAAGTTTCTGACAGTCATGACTGAGTTCCACTGCTTGTGAGGCTGGGTGCACTGTCCTGTTGCCAGACATAGGGTCTTACAACAGCTACCTTCTTGACCAAGGGCAGCACTGCCTCCTCAATTCACTTGATGTAGGCTTCCGTGTTGAGTCTAAAGCTTTGTAGAAAAATGAATAGAGGCATAACGTCGCCTTCACCAGTGATTACTCCAAATACCCTCGTAATCGCCATTAGACTTATCCAACTCTTTCCAAATCTTCTAAACTGGGCTCAGATTGACACGCAAACACTAGGAAATGCTCCTGTTAGAGCTTTCCGTGTGAAAACCAAGCAGTACAGCATACCGTTTCCAAATCTAACGGTGAGAATGGCTATTTTTCTCACAGACGTTATATATATATATATATATATATATATATATATAACGATGCTGTGTAGATATAGGAGAATCCAAAGGAGTGTCCTATAATAAAGTGGTAGGATAACTCTCTAACAGAGCTCTAAATAGATATGTATATAAATACACATAGAGCAAATATATGTTGAAATGAAGACAGACACATTATTTCATGGTTAAGCGGAAGTATAGGCCTATTTCAGGCGAAACACGTTCGTGTAAAATCTTCTGTAAAATAAAGACGGAAGCTGATGATGGTTCGCCTGAAATAGACCCATACTTCCGCCATAACCAAAGAATAACGTGTCTGTTTCATGTTTACACACATATATATATATATATATATATATGTGTGTGTGTGTGTGTGTGTGTGTGTGTGTGTGTGTGTGTGTGTGTGTGTGTGCTCTCATTTCTATTGAGCTCTCTAGAGAGGAAAATTTTAAAAACAGTTACCACTTCTGCGACTTACGCGTTACTTTTCAACATGGAATTGAGTTCTTCCGGTGACTGGTGTTTATATACACCGCTTATATATAACACGCTAAAATTTCCCCTCTCTAATTCTATGGCTTAGGGTGTAGAGACTCCGACTGACACCAAATCGGTCGAGTTTCGATCCCGGCCAGAAGCAAGTAGATGTCTAGCCACACTGATAAACTGCGAAACAGGCTTGTATGTGGATAACAACTATATATGTGTGTGTGTGTGTGTGTGTGCATACTGATGCAGAATAATATTATTTCAATTTTGGATGAGACGACTCCTGTATTCTTAACAGTAAACATCCTTAGATCAAATATAAACAAATTTAAGAAATAAAAATAAATAAAATTTTTACGGAACTCACACGGTTCTATGTTTTTTCTGTCATTTCTCAAAAAGCAAAAGCAATGCCGAGCATAATTCTCTCTCCTTGACCCCATCAAAAGCCAGTAGCTAGTATGAAGTGAGAGGAGTAGTGATTCAAATAGGAGTAGATAGGTTTGCCTATAGACCTATTCACGCTCATCTGCAGTCTTTTTTAACGGGAGTAGAGGTTTATATTTGCTTCATGTTTAGGATTGGGTTTGCGTTTCTTTCTAAAGTCTACAGCAGCTTTACACAACTAACGCTTGTCTTTTTCTACGCTAATATAACTTCACAGAATAATCCCCTACCTTGAGTGCCTCTTGGGTGACTATAAATAAAAAAGCTCTTAAATTTTAATGGCCTTGTATTCCGTTGGTGCTAAAGCAGAAAACAAATAGAAAAGATTAAAAAAAAAAACAGGTAAAAATGTCCGAAATGATTTTATTTAGTTTAACAGCATAAAATGGGTCAAATGCTGAAAAGCGCCCGTTGTAAAGGAAACGAAACCTTCTATCTACCTTTCCACCCTCTAGAAAAAAATGATAATAAAAAATTCGATAGCGCATCTTTGCTTATTTGGTTATTTTGCTAGTTTGGCTTTTCTGATTAGATTATCTTTCTCATTCCACGCGCGTATTTGTCTTAAGGATGAAAGGCAGGATGCAAAAAAGAAAAAGAAAAGTTTTCTTTGAGATGATGACATACGGTAGTGAATATTCAGGATTCAACCTTTAAGGTTGCAAAAGGAAGAAAAGACAATGAAAGCGTGAAATCAAAGAAACTTCATCTTCAGTATCTATGACGAAGAAAAATGTAATTTCGAATGAAAGAGAAATTGCTTTTTAAAAATACGCCTTTTCCTTTGCATCCAAAGTAAACGATAACATTTGTGTCGTTGTTGTGAATGACTACAAATGCAAATATGCCATTGCTTGTTCGCATCTCTCTCTCTCTCTCTCTCTCTCACTCTCTCTCTCTTCCATATCTATCTATCTATCTATCTATTTATCTATCCCTGTGTGTCGCACTTGGTTCCTTCATTCCCCAACATACACCCCGATACATTCTCTCTCTCTCTCTCTCTCTCTCTCTCTCTCTCACTCACTTACATACATACATATAGTACATGATGGTGAGCATTACTGACAAGTTAAATTTTCGTTACGATTTTGAATTTAGTTTTGCCCTTCTATTTGGCAGGTTGCTAAAAATCTTGCTATTTAAGAGACATGGATTCATACGTTTCACAATTAAGAATAAATGCTCGTAAATGAATGTTACGAATTCGACTAGAATTCGAAATCCGCTCTCCAGTGTAATGATCGAGTTTCACTGAGTAAGTTCCGTTATGCCCTATCCATTAGGGGGATCAGGAAAGACATAAGTCTTGTAGTAGGGGACGAATATATATATATATATATATATATATATATATATATATATATATATATATATAATTACTACTGGGTTAATGAAAAGTTTTAAGCACGATCAAGACGGAATACCCTCCAAAATTTTATTTTGTTATCATTTTGTCAGGGTTTAGGAAGTGAGTCAGCACTGACCCATATATTAGGTTGTTACAAAAATAATGGCCGATTTCAGAAACATAATTTTATTCTTGAAAAATTAATTCTAAAAATGTTGAAATTAGTTAAAAACCTTGAGCATAAGTAGACTTCCTAGACATAACATTAGACCTAGTATCAAACACTTTCCAACCTTACATGAAAAACAATGCTAACCCAATATCTATAAACCCCAACTCTAATCACCCACCATCCATTATTAAGCACATCCCATCATCAGTTGAACGTCGTATTAACACACACTCATCTAACAAAGAGATATTTGATAGGCACAAGGTAATTTATAATGGAATCCTTAATGAAAGTGGAAAAATTCAAAAGTCCAAAAAGCAAAAATAGAGGCAGGAAATAATATGGTATAACCCTCCATTCAACCAATCAGTTCATTTTAAGCTAGGGCATAAATTTCTTAAATTGGTAGAGAAGCACTTTCCCAAAAGTAACCCTCTGAGCGGGATCTTTAATAAAAGTACCATAAAATTAAGCTGTAGCTGTTCCAATAATCTAGAAAAAAATAATCAAAATGCATAACATTAAATATTAAAAATACACAGCAAAAATAAATCCAACACTAATACAAGTCCGTCCCATGATAACAACCTCTGTAACTGTAGAAACCCCAACCAATGCCCCATGGCCAATAAATGTCTGACGAAATCTCTATTATATATGTGTTCGATTTCATCCTTAGAAAATCCTAAAGATGAAAAAATATATATTGGGAATACCATGAACGTATTTAAAAAGCGCTTTTACAATCACCTCTCATCCTTCAATAGCAAAGAAAAACAAAACATGACATCTCTCTCCAAACACTTTTGGAAATTAAAAAACGCAAATAAAACACCTAAGGTCAAATGGAAAATTCTCAAAAAAGCAAGAACAGCAAAATCTATAAAAGAACCATGCTTTCTTTGCCTTCAAAAAAATAGAGATCCTTAAATATATAAATAGTAACAAGCTCTTAAATCAGAGACACGAAACCACAGTAAATTGCAAGCACATTAGGGACCTAACCCTACAATCATGCTAAGAAATACTAAGAGTTTGATTAGATATTCTTATTATAAAAGATAAAAAATGCTATAGAAAAAAATCGATCCAATAAATCCTAAAAGGAAGGCCTATCACTAAAGCCTACACCAATAACCTTACTTAACTCAATAACCTTACTTAAATACAAAAATATTCCGTACTAGAAAAATCAAAATTAAACAAATGGCTCCCAAACTCGAAAAAGAATCAAAATTCATACATTCAAAATCAAGATTAAATATACTACTTCAGAATAATTATATCATACACAAAAATAAACTGTAAGCACACGTAATATCTCACCCGACAATCACACTAAATACTGGAAATTTGAATAGATATTTTTATTATAAAAGATAAAAAATGCTATAGAAAAAATCGATCTAATAAATCCTTAAAGTAAGATCTAATACCCGCAAAAATATCGAAATAAATAAAATATACAAAAAATTAAAAGAAATAAATAAGATTCCAAACGATAATTTATAGAAAAAAGAATATTAAAAAAATTAAAAGGAAAAACTGACCCTCTAAACTTAAGATTAAACATACAACTTTATACAAAAAACTGATAAAACACTAATTTGCATTTACTTCCTAAAAAATACAAGTTTAGATTTCTTGAAATAACTTCGCCTAAATACAATAATACTACAAACTAGAATATAAAATAAAAAAATATATTTAAAAAACACTATAAAATAAAAAAAAATATTCCATACTGAAAAAATCAAAATTGGAAAGAAAAAACACCCCACCCCTAACATCTATCTAAGAAACCCCAAAGCGAAAATCTAACCACAGGATCAAAGTAAATACATGAATTAGGTCCGCTAACAACAGACATAAATCAATTAAACGATAGCCAACCATAAAACTGACCACTCAACACCTCGCCCTCTTAGAAATTCTAACCAAAAGATATACCCGACCGATAAAACGTACATTCTAACAGATAATACCATTAATCAACAATTTCACACTTACACACCAGGTTCTTCAAAAGTCTAACGGTCAAACGAGAGACACATTCACTTAATTACCAATAACCCCAACCAACCCCCACGACAACAACGAACCAAATATAAACAGAGAATGATTCCAAACTCTTACTTCTCTCGATGAAGTGTTTGAGTCCAAACACTGAAACAACCATATCATTGTAGAGAAGAGGACATATATAGAAGAAATTATGAAATTATGTACATGTTCTAAAACATACTTTATAATATATATATATATATATATATATAGTGTATCGTGGCAGCAAATAATTTACTAAACATATACTGTTGGATGTGGGAGACGGTGAGTGTCTCTTATGTTTAGTCATGAGCTGTTCTAGACGTGTTTTGGTTTTGGTTTCAGTTGAAAATAAAGACAAAAGTTCTCCAACATTTGGATAAATTTTTTATTAATTTGCTTCTAAGCTTTCTTCAGAGCGGTTATTTAGACGGTAAATTTTTGTCATTATTTTCAACTGAAGTTGGGGCCAGAATACGACGTTTGGAACGGCTCATGATTGAACATAGTAGACATTCGTTGTCTCTTGTATTTAATAGTATATGTTTAGAAGATATATATATATATATATATATTATTATTATTATTATTATTATTATTATTATAACATGATGTAAACATTAGGTAACAATAGGAAACAGATTTTAAAACATTTTTGGAGGTTTACAGAAGTTGAAAAACTATTGAGAAATCAACTAAAAAGCTGTACTTTTTAGGTATATTTTGAAATATTCTGAGGCTCAGAAAATTATTTCATCCTTATCGTCCGGTTCACACTCCATCCACGTCTATTGAACAGGTGAGGAGGTTCATACCTTGTTTCCTGCTTGGGATGCGGTTTCCGGTTTTTTCTCTTTTCCAGCACTTTTTTTTTCAATTGAAGTAGATAGCCTGAACTTTCGCCCGGTCTTTTCTCTTTTCCAGTTTTTTTTTTTAATCATATCACCCCAAGCATGTCGGTAACGCCACTGATGCGCAGGGGGCTACATAAGAGTGAAAAGATTGGAAAAGAAAAGGCCGGAAGCCGCATCCTGGGCTGGGAACGAGGGATGGGCCTCTTCACCTGTTCAGTAGACGTAGGTGGAGTGTGAGCCGGGAGGTGGTTTGGTCTGTCTACTCCAATTGAGTCTATTTCTAACTTTTTTTTCCAATTGGAGTAGATAGACTAAACTATCGCCCGGTTCACACTCCACCCTCGTCTATTGAACAGGTCAAGACGCTCACCCCTTGTTCCCTGTTTAGGATGTGGTTTCCGGCTTTCTCTTTACCAATCTTCTCACCTTGTTTTTTTTTTTTCAATTGGAGTAGATAGATCTATCTATCGCCCGGTTCACACTCCACCCACGTCTATTGAACAGGTTAAGAGGCTCATCCCTTGTTCCCTGTTTAGGATGTGGTTTCTGGCTTTCTCTTTTCCAATCTTTTCACTCCTATGTAGCCCCCTGCACATCAGTGGCATTACCGCCTTGCTCGGGGTGATATGATTAAAAAAAATGTCTGCACTTCTGCTATCGATCGACGATATTATTTAATTCTCGTTGATAAAAGGTTTTTGGCTTTGATGCAACGAAATCTTTAAAAACTGATTCCACCTCTGTTTGGACGCAAACATTTTACTTTTTTTACGTGCTTAAAAATGATAATCAGTGGGTGAAGGATCAAGAGAATATGGCGGATGTGGTAAAATCTCGTATCCCACGTTTGAGAGTTTTTGCAACGTTATTCTTGCAACATGTTGCCACATATTATCTTGGAGCAGAGTTGGACCACGTCGATTCACCAATGGAGGTTTTATTTTATTTTTATTTTTTTATTTTTTTGCAGGCGTGCATGCATTTCAGCAAGTTCATTGCAGTAAAGCTCTTCATTAATGCTCTGATTGGCTTTCACAAAATTGTAGTGGATAACACCAATTGCAGAGCACTGGACATTCACCAAAAGCTTTTGCTAGTGTAACTTTGGCCTTCGCAAATATTTGAAGGTTTTGCACAATCAAGTCACTGACCTGATCGTTTACGGTTATCATTAAAGATCCACATTTAATCACGGGGGGGGGGGGACTATACAGTCCAGAAAGGAATCATTGGTGTTACGCAGAAAGAGCATCGTGCACTCTTTAAAACGCCCATTTTTTAAATTTTTATTGAGATAATGAGACATCTATCTATCGAGTTTTTGATCTTGCTAATACTCTACAAATGTCGTGAGAACGTTGCAGTACAGACACCCAGCGTCTGAGACATTTCTGTGAAATTTTGATGTGTCTTTTGCTCAATAACTGCTTGCAATTGTTCATTGTCAAGACGGCATGACCGTCCTCTACCTTCTTCATCCTAAGGCTCTCGTCATTAGTATGAAATTTCTGGAACCACCTTCATACTGTCCGATCACTTTTGGACCCACATCCGCATGATCTGTTGATCCCAGAAGTTTGGGAGGCACTGTGCCCAAGTTTGAACTCACGGAAGAAAAGTAAACGAAGATTATGTTTTGTCATGTTCATAATTAAGGGCTTCTCTGTTATAAGAATATTTTTGTTTGCAAATATGTTAAAAATTATTTAAGAGCACAAATTAATTATTATTTATACCAAAAGTTACCTAATATATACCATGAATACTATGTTAAAATGGCTTTTCAAAATTATTATTAGAACAATATGTTACATATGTTGTTTTCTATTTTCCTATGTTTTTCATCTTTTATCTGTTTAACAAATGCTTGCGAGCTGTGTGATATTCGCATAAATGGAGCTTCGAGTTTAGATCTAGTTAGTGTGTGTAAATCGCACCAACCCTCTTAGCTGTTTCTTCTGGCTTGTGCAGATCCTATTTGAAAGAACTAGTTTCAGGTTCTTAAATAGACAAGTATGTATCTGCGACGGGAACACAACGATACATTGTATTTTTTCAGTTTCCCATGAGATGGACAAAACAAAAATTCCCATCTTTTTTATATCCTTGATTTTCCCAGGTTCTCTGAGAATCCGAAAAAAATCTTTTGTCAGAAAACTCATTTCTAACAACTGTTCAGAATATTAACGAAATCTACAGCCATTTTATTTTTATTCGGATTTCTCAAAATTTCTTCCCTTACATGTGGACTAATTGGATTGATTCGCCATCATTTCAAAGTCCTTCTCTCCGTCTATTTATTAAGTTTAGCAAAGCAATCAAGAGGCTGTAGATTGTATAGTATCGATCTGCCAAAGTTTTAAAATAAAATAAAAACTGTTTTATTTTTACTCGCGTTTAACGATCAACCAGCTACATTGCTAGGCAATACTGAACGATTCCGTTCCTCAAATAGTACACACGTATTGTTTCAATCTGATAATGCCACTGAGACGCAGGGTTTTACTGAGAGTGAAATAAAATGAGAAGATGTTAGTGATGAGAAAGGACAATAAAAGAACAGGATTAAGGAAGAAAAAGGATGGCATTTGAGGTAAAATATTTGATGATTGCGTGTGACAAGGAAGTAAGAAACAAACCGAGAGTTCCAAAGATGCGAGGAGGAAACTATTAGAATATAACTAACGTCTAGCTGATTCAACAGTAAAACAATAGGACCTAATTGCCAATCTAGTAGTAAATTCGTGTGGTCGAGTGAAGAAGACGGGGAGATCATTTTTTTCAGCTGCTATGAAAATATTTATAGAAAAGACAGAGGGAAGCCCCTTCATGTTGGTGGGAAAGTGAGCGAAGTCGTGATGCCAGATCAGGACCAATAATATTACGAACCCTTCTCTGGAAGTTGTCGAAGTATTCGAGATAGAGATACATAGCAGGGACACCAGATATGATATGACAGCAAAGTTCAATGCACGGACGAATGGTAAATTTATAATCGTTCAAATAGGGTTCTGACGAGAAGAACACTATAACAACCGCCTTAGCATCAAACCTAACAGTTGTCAATATTGAACTCAACAAGTAATTTAGAGGGTTGGGTTAGAAAGAAATAACTCATGATTATGAAAAGATTATCATGATTATCTGATAAAAAATACTGTTCAAGCAAAGCAATGCTTTGATAAGTGTTATTCGGGCTCTGTTCTGCCGAAAACAATGTTTAAGAGATGGTATGCTGACTTTAAACGCGGTCGTACAGGCACAAATGATGCTGAACGCTCAGGTCGCTCAAAATCGATAGTTTTCCTGAAAAAAAACAAAAGATCTACGAACCCGTTTTGGCCGATCGTAAGTTGAAGTTGCGTTAGATAGCAGAACAGTTAAACATATTTTAAATTTACATTTGTCACTGAGAAAACTGTGTTCAAAGTGGGCACCGTGTTTGCTCACTGTTGATTAAAAACAACAACGCATCGACTATTCAGAACGATGTTTGCAACTGTTTCAATGCAACAAGAAAACGTTTTTACGTAAATAGGTGACAATGGATAGAATATAGATCCACCACTTCACTCTGGAATCAAATCGGCATCAACTGAGTAGACAGCAGCAGGTAAAAGCCGTCCAAAGCGACCAAAAATACAAACATCAGCAGGTAAGGTTTTGGCTTCCTTATTTTGGGATGTGCAGGTATTTTGTTCATCGATTACCTTGAGAAAGAAAGAACCATCAATAGCGAATATTATATAGCATTATTGGTGCGTTTAAAGGAAGAATTCGCCAAAGACGGCCACAAATGAAGAAGAAAAAGGGATCTTTCACCAAGACAAAGCACCGTGTCATAAGTCGATCGCAACGATGGCAGAACTACATGAATTGCACTTCGAATGTCTTCCAAATACACCCTATTCTCCAAATCTGGCCCCCAGCTACTACTGGCTGTTTGCAGATCTCATTATTTGTTGTGAAAAAATATTCTGCTCAGTGTGTCATATCTCTTTCGAGACATGGTTATTGACATTTTCTGTTTCTGTTTCTCATACAAAGTGATATCGAAAGGTTCCTAGCTTGTTCATCCTGTGATAGTATAGTTTACGCGTGCGCAGTTAACGATTATTAGTACCTGGCCTTCTGTATCAATTTACATTAGTATTTCTGCTATGTACTCATATACTGTTATTACCGAATGTTTTAATGTGTTTTTGAACGGCCATGTTGTATTTACGATGACCGACATATTCAAACAACTTGCCCAAATCATTTTTGTAAAATTTGGTAAAGATGTCACGTGAACATTGAAATTTTTTGTCAGGATTTGGTGAACACTCATTAGATCAAACTCCAGATTGCTAAGTGGCATGGATGTTTCAAGTTATATAAAATAGTGATTCAATCTAGTGAGCAATCAGACACCAAGAAAATGTCAGAAATTGTCAAAATTTCGTGTAATCAGAAACTGGTGAGTAGATCTATCGGCTCTTTCGCAGTTATAGAATCTTCCGGGCAATTCTAAACTGCAAACCTTTGGACCAAAACCCATCGAGATTTGCTAACTCAGCTAAACGTTGCGCTACACAATTCCGATGTAGAAATATTGTATATGGTGGCGATACAACGTAGGGTATTCTGTATGCCTGCCTTTGAAATCGGTATTTGAAAATGCTGGGCTCTTTTGTGCTCGAACACTAACTGCTCGTGCCAATATCTATTTATCTTTCACTTCGTATTCCACGGGGGTATATTTGTTCAAACTCTTTCCTGTTGTAAATCTGACACTTCAGCTTTCTTCTTCCTTCATTGGAAGTTACGATCTTGGAAAACATTAACGGGAATGTGTTTCAAAAAAAAAAATTCAACTCAGAAATAGAAAGGAAAATAGGAGCAAGAATTTTCAATTTAAATTTAAAATTACAATATTTTGTTTCTTAAATCCGTTCTGCCAATCAGATTTCTTGGCTTTTAATTCATTATTGTTTAAAATACTTTATATATATATGTTTATTTATGAATCCTTTAATAAATAAATCGACAGGAATAAATAATAAAAATAATAATAATAAGCTAGATACATATTTATATGTACATACGTATCGATATGTACATTTACACACACACACACACACACACACACACACACACACACACATATATATATATATATATATATATATATATATATATATATATAATCAAATTTAGATAGAATACTCGGCCTAAAAAGTTTGTGATAGATGAACAAACAGTTAGGTAAATAGGTTGACAGCCCCTAAATTTTCAATTTACATATTTCCTATACGCAATGAATAAATATTTGCTTTTGAATGTGTGATTTTTACGTCCGGACCTTTTGCATCGCGATATCCTGTTTGTTGCAAGAATATGGCGACAGAACAGAGGACGTTCATTGGTGTGTCACAAATGTAGTTACCTCCGAAAAAAAGTCCTATTGGGTTCATAGCGATGACATAACGAAGAAAAGTTTTGGTTCGCATTCAACTAATTAAATGCAAACTCCAATAAAAAAAAAATGTCTTTTACTGACTTTGGATCCAGCAACCTTGACACGTGAGCAATAGATTTTGCTGTTTCGGATTTCGGATTTTTCGGATTTTTTTCTTATTTTTTTTCTTTTTCTAAGAAAATAGATTAAAATATTCTCATAATTTACGCGCAAGTTTTATTTATGAAGACAACCTTCATTAAAAAATTTGAACCACTTCCCAAAAGGAAAAAAAAATGTCTGAGCCAACCAAACGAAAAGCCTTATTATGTTTTAATCATTTCAATCTAAGCAAGGTGATAAAGCCACTAAGACACAAGGTTACTAAGAATTTATTTAAAACAACGGATAATAAAAGGTGATTAAAAATGCCGGCTGGCGCTGAATTTAAAGTTTTGAGACGTTTTCAAATTGCGTAAAAATTAGAATTTGCCATTTAATGTTTTTTAACTATTTTTTAATCAGTCAGTCAGTTAAGTGCTATATGTGATATACGCTTGGGTGATCATGTCTCTTTCGAGACATGAGGGACTAGGCAGAAGATTATCCCACAATAGGTTGCCATTACTTTCTGTGATAAACTGGTTGCCAGCCAAAGCTATAAAACCCAATCTGTCCTATTATTTGACTCATAACTAGAGGGGGAAGAGATGTATTATATTATTAAGGAGTAGTTAGTGGGGGATCAATTTATTATTTCATAACTATATAAAACTGATCCCTCACTTTATGCCCAGTAAAAGCCTTAATCATGTTTCCAATTATTATATTCAGTCAGTCACTTAAGTGCCACACGGGATACACGCTTTGGGCGATCATGTCTCAAAAGAGACATGAGTGACTGGGCAGAAGATTATCCCGCAGTAGGTTGCCATTACTTTCTGCGGTAGAATGATTGCCAACCAAGGCTATAGAACCAAAACCGTCCTGTTATTTAGCCTATAACTGGTGGGATGATTAATACCTTTCCCAGAGGTTTTTGCGCGTAAATGTATGCAAGAAATTCAATTGGAATTCGAACTCAGCTCCTTGATTTGTCGTTCCAAGCCGATATACACTGCACTACAACGCACATCCCTATTTTAATAGATATTTAAAACTACATTCAGGACATGGTAGAATTTTTGTAAATGAAAAGATATAAACTTTACCTTTTCTACCTTTTGCTGACTAAAGAATATATTCATAAATTTCGACATATTTTAACACACGGCTGCAATCTCCACATAATGAGAATCAAAACGACAGGTAAAGGTTTGCAAGATTAAAATACCTCTGCAGCAGAAAACAATTACATGAAGCTAACAAGATAAAAATAGTTCTTCAAATTTAGCAGAAACAATTCAAATATTTCACGTCAGATTTTCTGGATAGAAGCAAGTCATATTGTTGGTAGAGGTGATAGTGTTGGTAAAAGCAATAATGTTAATCTAAGTCATAATGTTGACCGAAGTGATAGTGTTGGTAGAAGCGATATTGTTAATCTAAGTCATAATGTCGACCGAAGTGATAGTGTTGGTAGAAGCGATATTGTTAATCTAAGTCATAATGTTGACCGAAGTAATAGTGATGGTAGAAGCGATATTGTTAATCTAAGTCATAATGTCAACCGAAGTGATAGTGTTGGTAGAAGCGATAGTGTTAATCTAAGTCATAATGCTGATAGAAGTGATAGTGTTGGAAAGTTGCCGGAGTAGAAGATAATATATTTCAAATATTATTTGAATTTGATTGCCATTAACTTTCAAATGCACATATCACAAAATCTACTCCTCTGGGGGCCTCAAAGAGATACATACTTAGGTTTTCCTTGGGGTTCACCTGATAGGCTTCATAATTAGTTTTAAATACTTTAAATACTTAAGCTTTTTGTGGTTTTAAGCCAGGGGAAAAGGGATGTGAGCTCCATCGAACAATCAGTTTAAGGAGCCACATAACAAAAATCAGCATCCGGATTCCGATGAACAGAGCGCGCAGCAGAATCTTCTCAGAGATAGAACAAGAACAATGTGGATTCGTTAAAGATACCGGTACGAGGGATGCGATATTCGTGCCCAGGATGCTATCTGAACGAGCAATACAAATGCAGAAGGACCTTTATCTGTGCTTTATAGACTACGCAAAGGCATTTGACAAAGTACAACACAAGGACTTGATGAAGATGCTCGACAACCACGACATTTTCAGAAAAGGCGTTAGGATAATCAAGAACTTACATTGGCAGCAAACCGCTTGTGTACGGATAGGAAGCGAACTCTGCAGGTAAGCAAAAATAGAAAGGGGCGTAAGACAAGGATGTGTTTTTTTCACAGGAACTTTTCAACCTGTACAGCAAAGCAATTATGAGGGAAACAAAAGCTTTGCCAGGATTCGTCATTGGCGGCCACAATCTCAACAATATCAGACATGTGGATAACACGGTCATGATAGCAGAGACGGAAAGGAAAATGTAGGACCTTCTACAGAAGATTGCAAAATAAAGTGAGAAGAAAAGACTGACCATAAACTTAAAAAACTAAATGTATGGTCATCAGTAAAAAGAGGAACCCAATATACCAACTACAAGTAAAAAAAACTAAAATAAAACAAGTTAAAAAATAAAAAAAATACCTGGGAAGTATTGTGACAGAGGATGGGAATTGCGACATGGAGATCCAAAGACGCATTGGCATGGCCAAAGATACATTTCGAAAGCTAATCAGAGTACTGAATAACAGGAAAATCTCATTAGAAACAAATAAAAGAGTACTAGATTACTATGTGATGTCTGTCCTTCTGTATGGAAGTGAATGCTGGACGATATCTCATCAAGGTTGAAGGAGAGGCTTGAGGCGGCAGAAATGTGGTTTTACAGAAGGTTGCTGAGGATTCCATGGATGGAGCACGTGTGCAACGATGAGGTGTTGGAAAGGATGCAAATGAGAATAAAAAACTCATACTAAATATCAGGAAGATACAAATGAGGTTCCTGGGAAACGTAATAACGAATGAGGGCCGAGAAAATTTAATACTCACAGGTCAGATAAAGAGAAAAAGAGACATGGGAAAGCAGTGTGATACGTACTTGTTAGGTCTGAGTAAATGGATGGCGGATCAGGGCTTAGAGATACTAAGAAAAACATATTGAGAATGACAAGAGACAGCCAAGTAAAAGTTCACGTTTGCCTACCTCCAGAAAGGATACGTCACATGAAGAAGAATTGTCCTGTATGGAATGATGTTTATCACACACACACACACACACACATATATATATATATATATAGTCATCCGCAGACAGATCTGTTTCGCTGTATCACAGCTCGTCAGTATTGTTAGACAACCGCTTGCTTATTACCCAGGATTGAAACCCGACCGAATTGGCGTCAGTCGGCGATTCTACTTCTGAGCTATGGGCGCTCGGTAGAAAGAGGCAGACTTTCAGCGCATGATGTATCATACGCCAAAGTGTTTTTTCAAACAAATACAAAATATGTAAAAAAAAAAGTGCTAATGGTTAATTTAATTATTTAAGTCTTTTTTTTCAGTTTTAATATTTCATACTTTAGAAAATAAAATTAAAAAAATAAAGCTTTTTTCACTAAATATTTCATGCAGGAAATCAACTGTCTTCAATTCGTGTGGCATTAATGTAACTTTTTCCTCTAAAATTAAATGTCTAAATTTTTAACTATTCTTCGAAAATTTCTGAACTGAGTCCTTAATAGTTTTTATATTTCTAATTTCAATAACACAAATAAATAATTTTTATTTTTATGTTAAATTCATTTAGTCAACCCAAAATGTAAATATTTTCCCCCATAATTTTGAAACAAAAATAAACGCAATGTTGTTTACAATGTCACACAAAACATCAAATCAAAAGTAAATAGATATTTTAAAAGAATTTTTGAACAGTTTTGAAACAAAATTTTTTTATATAATTATTTTTTTATATACTCCTCTCATTGGCATCTTCTCCTACTACTAAAATGTTCTGAGTTGCACGGGCAACGCCGGGCTGTGATGCTAGTATAATATAAATACATAAAATAAAAATAAAATAAAATAAAGGAAAGGAAAATATATTATAAAGAAAACAACAACAACAACAACAACAACAACAACAACAACAATAATAATAATAATAATAATAATAATAATAATAATAATAAATATAAAATTAATAAAAATAATAATGAAAATAGTAAAATAATAAATATATAAAAATTATATTTTTTATTTTTAAATTATTTATTTATTTATTTCATTTTATTTATTCATATTATAATGTTATTTTAATTTAATTTTAATATTAATATTGATTTAATTTTTATTTTATATTTTTAATGTTTAATTTTAGTTTTGATTTATTTTCTTATCAATTTATTATATTAAGCCTAATTAATTTATATCTTTGTGTTATGTCTTTTACATATCCTTTATTTTACGTTTTATAAATAATTTGTTTGTTTGTGTATGTGATTTTATACTTTTTTTAAATGTCAAGATATTTTAATTGAAACACTGTAACCGATGTCAATAGCTGTCTGCAATTCACTTCTGGCCAAACTTTGAAATTTCTCACTCTTGGCTGTTTCCATTGTCCCTCCCCTTTTTTCCCTCACTACATTTTCTTACATTTTTCATCTTTATTTTTCTCTTCATTTTTCTCTTCATTTTCCTCTTCACTTTATATTTCTTTTGTATCTTCCCTTTTCCTTTTTCTCTTTCTTTTTCTTTTCTTTATAGAAGCACAGTTATTTTATTTTAAATATGCCAAAAGATTTGAGCCCAGACACCATGTAACCGATGTCAATATCTATCTGCAAGTCACTTCCGGTCAAAATTTAAAATCTCTCTCTCTCTCTCTCTCTCTCTTAACCGTTTCCATTGATTCTTTCCTCTCAATATTTTCTCACTTATTCTCCTCATCACTTTATATTTATTCCGTATCTTTCCCTTGCCTCTTTCTTTTCCTTTTCTTCATTTCTCACCTTATTTTCTGATCTTTTCTTCCCTCTTTCTTTCCCCACTTTTTAAAATATTGAATGGTGCCCTTCTACGAGGAATGGACTCTTCTTATTACTATATATAATTTTCTGCGTGACTCCAGGAAAGCAGTTGACAGCTGTTAACGACAGTTAGTACGCAGTTAAAGCCAGCTACTAGTCAGGCGATAGGCAGCGTAACTGTACCGTTCGAACTTACTTAATTCTATATTACTTAATTACTAAAACCTACCTCCTGTGCTCCGTTTCTTACTTCTGACCAAACCATTCACTATAACTTTGTGGAAAAGTTTCGCCACAACAACTCTACAACAAATTGGCAACGAAGAGTTGGGTTAAAATTTCCCTAAAAAAATTGGTGACGAAAATTCACAACAAATATCCTTTTATCTCGCATGAAAAAAAAAATATCCAAAAATAAAGGGAATTGTTGTTCTTTTTAATTAAAAAAAAAATAAAACGTTTATTATCCATCATTATTAACTACCTGATGAGACATTGTTATTTCAACATCGAAACAAAATGTACAATTTTGTAGTAATTTGTAATTTGCACATGTTCTAACGTAATAATTAATAATATATATACAAAATACGGCTAAATCTAGACATATCAACTTTAAATTGATGACATCTTTGCGTCAGTTTAATACTCCATTTAAATTCATAAAGTCTAGCCTCCATAACAAAGAGATCAACCGAGTAATTACCATGAAAATATTTATAGAAAATCCACGAAGAGGCGAGCTTACAGTGGTGGAATAGTGACTGATGCCAAGCTGCTAGATCAGAACCAGTATTATTGCTGATTTTGTTTTGGACCTTATCAAGATGCTCGAGGTAAATAGCAGGGAAATTTGACCATATGTAATGGCAATTTCCAATCATGAACGAATGGTTGACGTATAGGTCTATAAAATAGATTCCGGAGAGAAAATTTATCTCGCATGGCATAGTGTAAAGTTTTTCCACTTCAAGTCAGGTGAGAACATTAGTCTGAGGACACTTGCCTGGAGGTTAGCATCAGCCATTCTGATAGAAGGCAGAGAAGACTCCCAGATGATTAATAGAGATAAGTTTAGCTTTGGAAGTGTTAAGTTTTATAGCGGGTTGCTTAGCTATTATTTTCCCGTTAGTAGTGGGGTTCCGTTTTAGTGAAGGGTAATTGTATACCGTTGCAGGTTAACGGAATTTGCCTTGTGGTAGATAGCCCACTATAAGTCATAAAATGATTATAAAATCAAGAAAAGCAAATTGAGTTGAAAATAACATTTATATGTGCACATTTCAATTAATGTTTTACAATTAATGCAATACTTGAAATAAAGGTCCAACGGAGGTTAGAATGTTCATGTCAAATAATGTGCTGAAAGAGATAAAAGGCTTAGGAATGTGGGGAGCGGCGCTATGTGAAGAATGTCTCTGAAGTAGTCGCTCCTGAGGTCAGTAGGTACTTTTAAGACAGTGAAAAAGTGATGCGAGGTGAAGGGAGGCGAATGTAGTAGCCACTCGACTTAAGTCAAGGGGATATTAATTACATTCTTCTCCTTGGTCTCTGACCGTCTGTCCGCTGGGGTCTTGTCTGTATCCACTTTTTATATATGCTTTTTGGATAAAAACAGCTCGTTTGGAATTTCATACTTGTATTTGTTTTCTGGGCTTCCCATTGGCTAATAAATAAAATTCGCGTAGGCTCACGAAATGGAAATTTAATATTTGATTAATTTTTATTTTTCAACCGGAACATCTGCGCGAATACACCTGTACAGACACACTTTTTGTTCATTTGCTTTCTGGTTGTTATAGAGCAAACATCCTGTCCCTCGCTTTTGCTCGGTCAGTATCACCACACTTTAACGCCACTAAAGCTAAACTTATCTCATGGGACTGTCATAACTCGATCAATGATTTTAAATGTTTTTCTTGAACTTAATAAGTACTGTCAGTGATTTAGCAACGTAACCAAGTAGAAGCGGGAACCATTCGAGCGGGGATATTTTTCTGTAAATAAAAATGAAGACGAAATCTTGACTAGATTCCAGATCATCTTCCATTGTGACGGACGTACCAACAACACTTCCTGGTGAAGGGGGCCATCAGTAGAAAATCATACGAATAAACCTAAGATTCATTAAACTGGGATAAATCATCTTTTGGTAACTTAAAGGTTGGAATAGCTTTGTTCATAGTTACACGTTGCGTTCCTTGCACCATGTAGACTCTTAGAAGTAAACAACCTATGACGCAATGGCCAGACAGTGCTTAAGCAAAAGCAGATGTTTGTAGCGCATACAATTCCAGTTGCATTATTGTGACAATGGGTGGGCTAGTTAATACCTCAATCAGGAAGAAATGACCTCTGCCTTCAAGACACGTGTGTGTGTGTGTGTGTGTGTGTGTGTGTGTGTGTGTGTGTGTGTGTGTGTGTGTGTGTGGACGTGCGTGCATGTGTGTAAAAGAAAGAAAAAAGAAAGTAATTTACGAATGGCTACCGAAAATCATTTTAAACTAAAATCCTTATCCCATAAATAAAGAAAGTAAAGAAAAAAAGTTCTGCGAAAAAAACTTGACTCCAAATATTGATGATGAATTTGATTTATTGTTTGATATAAGAGAGCACACCGTCAATGGAATATCCGTACCCTATTTTAAAAACCTTTTAAATCAGGCTATAGTTTTAAATCTATTCTTACACATGAAAAATGATTTGCCATTTACCTTACAAACTATCAAGAAATATCTGAAGTAAATCTAAAATTTATGTTTTCTTTTTTTATAACTTCATCTTCATGGTGTCTGTAGCTTTTTTTTCAAGTCCTTCTAAAATGCAATCTTGTAATTCTATTTGTATGATTAGTAATAAAGAACAAAAAAGTATACCATTAACCATTCTGTCTGGTTCGAAGCAAAAGAAATCCCCCCAAAAAAGGTAACAAATTCTCACGGCGTTTTTCGTTTTCCTAAAATGTATTTTGCTCGAAATTGTCGCTTTTAAAACTACAAAGTTTCACTTGAAGCCAGTGGAATTCACCAGAAAGTTTAATAATTCAATTACTCATTTTAACAAGGTTTGCTAAGGGCGTTAACACAACTGAAACAAGGTTTTCTTGACGGTATCACATTTCTAGCATCTTACCCTGACTTCCAGGACAATATGAACAAAGACTGAACAAAGATATTTCGGTGCTAGTAATTATTGAATACTTTCCGACCAATTATTTGCATATTCTCGCAGTTCGCAAAGTTTTCATATCGCCATTCAGTTAATGTCCATCGCTCCGTTAATGATTTATTCGGCTCAATGTTATAGCAAAGGCCTTTAAGACTTAAATCTAAAGAAAACTCATTTTACCAGAAAACTCGCCACCAGGCTAACAGCCAGTTGTTAAGCACTCAAACAAATATGCTAAAAAATTACTAATTTGAAAGACAGAGCAACAGACAGGAGTTTATTTTATCTATAAATGAATAAATTTAAAGTGACCTTTTAGTTTGAAAGACAGAGTAAAAAACTTAAGAGTGAGATATGAATATTAATAATTGAACAAAACAGGAAATATAGTGATCGATAAAAGTCTATCTGAATACTGTTTTTTCATAACTGATTCAGTAGGTAAGATCCTACACGAAATAAGAAGATCTCAGCTAATTTAAAATGGAAACTGTTTTTTTTTTCTGGATTTCAATTACTGATCAACTTCGTCTAACAGTTTATGTCTAATTCTGTATCTACAATAAATTCAATTATTTAATTAAAAAATATCTAGAATGCCCATCACCATAGTCTTTTTACTTATAAAAAATATTTCCGATTGCAAAATAGAATTAAATATTTAAATAGTGGTATATATATATATATATATATATATATATATATATATATATATATATATGTGTGTGTGTGTATGAAATGATTTGTTGAACATTATTTTTGTATCCATACTCGTATTTACGTAGATATTCTGTTTATAATCAAATATTATATACGTATATTTATTTCTACCGGCCTGATTATTAACGATAAATTTTTGTTAATTTGAAAATATGTGTCATTCGACAAAATTCGAACCAGCAACCCCTATCCACATAGGGGAAGCTACTAATTGATCTGGTGCGTCTTACATTTTTTACATTTGTTGAGATTATATGTTTCAGTGCAGATATGGTTATTTGCGTGATTCGAAAATTGTGTTATACGCGCCAGATCAATTGGTAGCTTCCCATATGTGGATGAGGGTCGCAGGTTTGAATGCTGCCAAATGACATATTTTCGTAACAAAAATTTATCGTAAATAATCAGGCGGGTAGAAATAAATATATAATAATGTTTAATTATAAACAGAATATCTACTTAATACGAGTATAAAAAAATATCAAAAATATTCAAACAAATAATTTACAATTGTCGGTTGTTTATAACCATTTCGTTAATCTTCATATATATATATATATAGTCATCCGCAGACAGATCTGTTTCACTGTATCACAGCTCATCAGTACATGTCAGTATCAGAAGCTCATCAGCAAGTTCACATCTTGCCTGAATAGAGGTGGCATCAGCTAAATAAAATCATACGAAGCCTAATGACGTCATGTAATTTTTATTAAATTTATTCTGTCTAAAGACGCTGTTGCTCCCAATGAATAGTACATACTACATGCAAAAACGGGTTTATATATATATATATATATAGTCATCCTCAGACAGATCTGTTTTGCTGTATCACAGCACATCAGTACGGTTAGACATCCGATTACTTTTAACCCAGGATTGAAACCCGACCGAGTTAGCGTCAGTCGGCGATTCTACCGCTGAGCTATGGGCGCTCGGTAGAAGGAGGCAGACTTTTTAGCGTGTACATTATCATTATACACACGCCCAATAACTGAGAGTGTTCTAATTGATTGCTGAATGAACGATGCATAGATGCTAGAGTAGCTACTGTTTTTCAAAATCTACCATTCTGTATATATATATATATATATATATATATATATATATATATCCGAGTGAATACAGAACGAAGAAAGAATTCTTACATCGTCCAAAACATGTGAAAAGTAGTGGAAAACCTCTTTCCTTATATTTGTTTAGTTTTGTTAGAGGTGTTGGTGGGGGTTAGTGATAGGGGAATAAGTCTCTGACCGTTAGAAGTTTGGAGAGACTTTCCATCACTTTTCACAATCTGTCTAGAAATCAAAGACTCTCATTAATGAACCATTTTAAAAAAACACCCTCTCCAAAAATTCCAATAGAATAAAAATATTCCATAAAATCGCCGCTATCTTCAATGACGGCCTTTAGAGAACTTCGAAATCTCCTTCAGATATTCTTGACGGTTTCTTTGATTAAGTTGGTGCCATAATCCTTCCCTTCAGTTAATCTTTTGCATTACGAGGAGTTTTTTTGGTCTTTCGCTCAACTGTGCCCCACACATAATAATGAAAGGGTTGTAGTCTGGGGAGTTGGCCAGTTGTAAAGAGTGATGTGGTCGTAGAAATTGTCTGATAGCCATGACTGGGTTATCCTGCTTATGTGATATGATGCAAAGTCCCGTTGCCATTCATTTGGTCTTCTAGCAGCCACCAACCTGACCTCCGATAGTATTACCTTTCAATGCAATAAATAGATAAATGAATGAAGTGCTTACCTCAACTTGGGGACCTAAGAAACAAAAAGAACTCGATACGTAAAGCCACAAGTTTATTCGTCTGAAGAGAGTCTACTTTAGACTCGAAACACGTGTAGCGTCACAAATATCATTATGGACACTTAATGTATTAGAACATGTATAACAACAACAATAAATATACACTTTAAACAAAACGTTCTCGGCCTCTCACACTTTTAATTATATATATATATATATATATATATAATATATATGTATATATATGTGTGTGTGTGTGTGTGTGTGTGTGTGTGTGTGTGTGTGTGTGTAATATTGTAATATAATTAATTTAACATTTTCGCTACACAGAATTTCCCATGTTTCAGAGTCATATTTTTACTATGACTCCATCTTCAACAGATCATTTTAAGGTGACTAACGGAAATTCTTTTTTTCCCCCGAAAGTGAGAGTTTTTTGACTTACAAGTTATAAATATTTTCTGGTTAGGTTCTCAAATTACCTTTATTCTCAATGTGTCCATGACTAAAAAGGGTTTTAAGTTTTTCGTTATTTTCCTTTTATTTGCACAAACTTTACCTTTTTACTTTTTTAAAAACCTATTTGTGTTTCAGTAAAGCACAAAGGGCCTGGGTCATTTAATGACCTACATGTTCGTGTTTTTTTAAAAAATATTTTTCATTTTACCGTGGGGATTTTATTAGTTTCCTTTAAGTGCCAGAAATCCGTAGCTAACGAGGTTTGGTTTTTGCAATGTTTATTCTTAAAGGAATGAAGGCGCTGGCTCCACCTTAGCTTAAATTTATTTTTTGTGCTACCTATATCTTTTTAATATATAGATTCTCTTTCGATGAGAAAGTGCTTTGGTAAATTACAGACTCAATAAGGCATTTATTATTTAATGGACATTTTTTCGGCATTCTACAACTACAAAATCTTTCTTTATTCTTATTTATTTTTATTTTATCAGTTTTACAATTTTTTGTTTCTCGTCCGAGATTTTTGTTTAGTATTTTTTTTATATGATTTTATGATTCATTCCTAATGATCATTACAACAATATCCTAAATTTAAGGTGTTTTATTAAAAATCTTGGTAAATGTTTTATTTTGTGGGAAGTGTTTTTCGGTTAGTTGGAAAGATTTGTATCCTAAGTTACTTTTAAGCATTTGGTTAAAAGTGGCGGTGTATACCAAATGCCTTTTCTACTACGATTTCTTTTACTATTTATTTTTCATTGTTATTATGACATTTAATATCAAAGCTTTTATAGCCACTTTCTTACAAAGCCTTATTATAAAATTTGCTATGTTTGTAGAATATTTTTGTTGAATCTTTACTGATATTTAGCTCTACTTTTGTATTGAGCGCTGTAAAATTAAAAATAAACGTTAACGAAGAGTAAATTTCTTATTGTCCATTATATTTATATAATGGACAATATATATATATATATATATATCGCTCATTCAATAACGAATTAGAGCACTCTAACTACTGGCGTATGAAACATCATACGCTAAAAGTCTGCATCCTTCTACCGAGCGCCCATAACTCAGAGATAAAATCGCCGGCTGACACAAATTCGGTCGGGTTTCAATCCTGGGTTAAAAGCAATCGGATGTCTAACCGTACGGATGAGCTGTGATACAGCGAAACAGATCTGTCTCCGGATGACTATATATATATATATATATATTTCAGTTTATCAATCCGTTTTTGCATATAGTATGTACTATTCTTTGGGTACAACAGCGTCTTTAGACAGAATAAATTTAATAAAAATTACCTGACGTCATTAAGCTTCATATGATCTTATTTAACTGACGCCACCCCTACTCAGGCAAGATTTGAAACAAAGATTGTTTTTTATTTCTGGTTCACATACGAGTTTATATGAGCGTTGATATTATATTAGACCAAATCCTCTTCCGTAGGTGTTAATGTAGGTATTGCTGCTTTTATCCCAGGGTTAGACTCTCTTGAGCAGATGTGACAATGATTGTCTTCTCTTATATTTCAGTAATATTTCGAAGTTTCATATGACGTTTTACACCACCAACTGAGACACATTCTTTTCTAACAAACTCTTGAAGTAGAATTGTCCTATAAATTGCAGTTCATGACTTCTTTTCAGACCAGGCACAAATGACCAATTCTTTGCTAAAATCTTTATTGAGTGGTTTGCCTTTCTCGACTACAACCAGTTACACTATTTCAGATATATTAAAGATGTTATAAAATTAAATGATATCTGCGCTTGAAGCTTTAATAGTCGGGGAAAAGTTTAGTACAGAGTCCACCACACTCTCTGAATTCCTAATAAATTTGTCGCAAAAAAAAAGAACAGGTCTACCGCGTTGAATTCAAACAAGTCAATTTATAAATGCTGATGGTACAACGTAACGAGGTATTTCCTGGTGCATGGTTGAGTTATAGATGTCGAGAATATACCTTTTCAACTTCAAAATGATAATAATCAACTTCAAAGTGACTTTATTTTCAAGTAAAAAGAATAATCAACTCCAAAATAGATTAATCAACTTCAAATTGGATCAATCAACTTCAATCAATCAACTTCAAAATGGATTAATCAACTTCAAATTCGATCAATCAACTTCAATCAATCAACTTCAAAATGGATTAATCAACTTCAAATTCGATCAATCAACTTCAAAATGGAACAATCACTTCAAATTGGAACGATCAACTTCAAAATGGGTTAATCAAATTCAAAATGGGTTAATCAACTTCAAATTCAGAAATATCAAAAACTTAAAAACAATCAACTTCAAAATAAGAATAAACAACTTTAAATTGGAATAAACAATTTCAAATTAAGATTTTTTTTGGTAAATTGAAAATTATTTTTTCAATTAATTTACCCCATGAGTAAGGAAATTGACTGTTCGTCTTCATTATATATGTAGTACGAGGCTTTTGTCGTGAGGATAGTAACTAGACACCGGGAAGGATAAATAACAAAACTTGCCCAAGGTTAGAGATGGGTGATCACTCAGATGTGACGTGCAGCTGGTGCAATGAATGATGGCTAGGAATTGTTAATAGGAGAGCCGAGTTTCAATTCCCGTTGGTTTTCTTATATTCACTTACACTGAAATAAGCTTGGGAAAGGTATGAATTCATCTCTTTCCCTTAGATATGGGTTAATTAGTAAGGATTGTATCACTAAAACATTAGTATCTCCCCTCTATACAATTTTAACAATCTATAATGTTTCATGGTTTTAAATTATATGCAAAAGGTTGATAAGCCATAAAAACGAATCAATTAGTTAAAACATATACAGTAGAACCTGTCGTATGCAACCACCCACACTGCCATCAAAAACCGGTCGCATATTACAGGTGGTCGCTCACTAAAGGCTCATAGTCATGACCTATTTACGCCAGGAACGTATATTCCACTCATCAGAATGTACATATTAGAATTTTACCATGTAATCTGGTAATAAATAAATAAGAACATAAGATGGCCTAACTTTAATGAAATTTATTCAGCATGATTGATTTTAAAATTTTAAAAACGTATTTGCAACGGTCAACAAGAAACTAAAATATTTATTAAGTGGACTTTAAAAAAGTCAGTTATTGCTTTACTTTTCTTGTCTGTACTAAAATATGTAGGTTGAAAAAATTGGCGACGTATACGATTTCAGTTTTTTCTTAGAAGTGAGTGATAGCAAAAGAGACTCTGCGATAATACATGGAAAAAATAAAGAAAACAAAACATACAAAAAACTGACAGCGATCGTCGGTGTGGGTTGAGAAACAGAGAGATAGATAGATATACCCAGATAGAAGTAGAGTAGATAGATATAAAAAAATAAGAGAACGAACGAGATAGAAATTTGAGAAAGGAACATAGTTGTGATTTTCCCTATCTCTTAGTTTATCGAAGTCAGTACAGAGACTGCGATAAATCCCTTGAACATGTCAAATGCAATACATGTTGTACAAAACAGCCGATGCTTGATCGTGAGGTGAACTCAGGAAATTTACATTTCAACAAGAAATAACAGTTTGATACAACACGACAATAACAAAACAATGAGGAAGTGTTCCTGACTTAGATCAAAGCAAAATGAAATAGATTACTCATTTAGTTTCTCCTAATTTAGAAGTTCGCAGTGTACGACCAAAATGGATTTTTTTTAAAAGCGGTCGCTTGATCAGTGATTTCACACGTTTATGTTAGTCGCTGGTCGCGTTCTGGAGGTTGTCGCTCACTAAGACTCGCTCACTACAGCAGATTCCCCTGTATATGCAATCAGCATGAACATAAACATGCGTATTAAATATTTACTACAAAAAGAAACAAAGAAATTTTATCAATTGCACAAAGAGATGATACAAATGAAGACTATTTGACATTTGACATTTGAGTAATCAAATAAATTGACAATATTTTAATGTCTGGTTTTGATATTTCAAATTATTGTCAAATAAATTGAAATATTTTAATTTCTGGTTTCGATATTTCCTACTGTACCACTTTCTTAATTAATATTCTTAAATCATACATAAATTTGTTCATTTTCTGTTTATGAACAATTTTATTCTTATACAAAAATTGGGTTCGATCTAAAAAATTAGTAACAGCTTACACACACACAGACACACACACACGCACACACACACAGACACACACACATATATATATATATAGTGTTTAATTGTGATAATTTTTAGCGCCAAGGTTGTTTTTTTAGTGGTTTTACTGTAAAATGTATTTTGGCAAACAGTTTTCTTTATCGAAAAGTACTCGATATTGGGATAGAGACAGAGCGATGATAAGAACAAGGATTTTGTCTCTTTAACTGAGCAGATTCATGCCGACTTGGAAGTTTCGTGAGAGCACCGTTATGATGGTCCCACTCGTCAGAGCTGTATATATGTATATTTAGGCAGCATATCTCGATTCAAGCACGTTACCTAAAACAAAACAGACATATTGTAATATAGCAATCTGGCCCCACCCGAGGAAGGTTGATGCAATCGATAGTGTTTCCCGTCGGTGAAGGGGTCGGCGAACGACAAGACAGGTGTTTGAGAAATACATCCTGTCGGGGCCTGGAGCGGATGTCACAGGGTTATGAGTCGGGCTCGTTTGACCTTATTTCCGACAGCGGCGGAAATGACTACGGAGGCAAACAGAACAGGTGTCTCTTGGAATTACGTAGGCGTTGCGTGGGCGAGGCAAAACCGGAAGGAAAAGTCCCGGTTCTAGAAGACTATAAAAAGACCTCGACACACGGATTCGCCAGCAGAGAACGGCCAGTGGAAGCAGAGAGACACCACAGGCAAGACTACACTCCCGTCGACCCATTCTATGTGCGCTCTCACTCTTCCATTCTCTGTTCCACACGGGTTCGTCGTCAGGAATAAAAATATAACCTTATATTTTTATATATGCGTGTTCTCGTTGTTTGTCGTCGTACGGCGATATATAACATACGCAAATTGGTGCCTAGTGACTTGCTGTTTTAAGACAACAACAACAACAAAACAGATAGATGCGAACTTGGTTACCACGGCGACAATTTGAAATTCTACGGAATTAAAACCACCAGATAGAGGAAGAAAAAGAAAAAAGAAGACGAAAATAGAAAGCAACCGGACGACCATAGACGACATCAACGAAAGGTAGGTGACTTTGGATTCGATGTTGTGTGTGTTCTGCTCTTGTTCATAATAAGTTTATAATAAGTCTAATTAAAAAAAAAAAAAAATGGAACAGCATACTTTTGCCGATTTTGTTCAAGGTCTGACCCTGGAATTGAGAAATGTGGCTTGTTCGGTGTCGAACACTTTAAGGGGAGAATCTTTTTTGAAGAATATACAGCCATTAGCGTGCAAAGAAGATGGTGGTTATAGTGCTTGGTTGGAGGATATGGAGAGGTATTTTAAAGTTGTGCGCGTGGCAGAAGAAGACAAGTGTCAGGCAGCTCTTCTCACAACAAGGGGAGCTGTTGGACACTATGTATATAGACTAATCTCTAATAACCCACAACTCACATGGAAGGAGTTCAAAACTTCTTTAAAGGAATATTACGGATTGGTTTTAGACCCCGACGCACGGTTAGTCGAATTAGTGAACATTAAGCAGGGTAGAACAGAGGGGGTGCAGGACTACATGCAGAGAGTAGTACGCCTAGCGGAGAGCGCATATGTTGGGGTTGACGGGAGGAATGAAGTTGTGATAAAACAAGTTCTAGGATTTTTCATAAAAGGTCTAAGGGATCGGGAAATAAAGATGGCAGTTATGAAGGATGAGCCACAAACACTAGAGGCTGCCTATCAGAAAGCGTTATCTGAGTTGAGATGGAAAATTCGACTCGATGCAAACTCTGAATACGAAGAGGGGCCTATGGAAATTTGCCACTCTCGGAGACGGGTACCGATAGAAGCCGTAAGCCCCGCTGAATCTAATACTAATACTAATAATAATAATAATAGGAATAAGAACAATAGAAAAGTTGGTAATAGGGGAACTGAATACAAGACTCGCGAGCGGGAGAGGAACGGGAGCGTTGTTAGGTGTTGGAATTGTGGGAAAGAAGGCCACATAGCGAAATTTTGTAGACGCGCCCCGGGAAACGGCAGAGGTCCGTTCGTGCGACGCCCAACGAACGGAACAAGGCGGTACCAACGCACATAGTTGGTAATATGGGCGCGCCAAATTCCATTCTTTATTAGAATAGAACGTAGATCTTATAGGGCATTGGTAGATACGGGTGCAGAGGTATCGGTTATAAGCTGTAGGGTATTTAAAAAATTGCGACTGGGACTTGAACTGCAAAAGAGGGACATTAAACTTCGAACTGCGAATGGATCCCCGTTATACGTTGAAGGCCTTTGTCGTCTACAGGTCCAGATAGGAAGTAAGTCCATACCCCATGATTTTTAGTCGTGAAAAATCTCAATAGAAACGTTATACTTGACCGAGATTGGCTGATGCAGAACGGAGTGAGAATGTATTTCGATTTGGGGACATTGAAGATTGGTGAAGAATACGTGGCATTGGAGGAGGATGTTCATATTTCCTCTATTGTTAGGTTAGCTCAAAAAGTAACATTAAGACCTCAACACCTGCATGCTTGTCTGGGATTAACCAGGCTGAGAAATGGACGTGGCAAAGAATATGAAATCGAACAGCTGAGTAGTGGATATGTTAGCAACTTATGTGGTATATCAGTAGCCAACGCAGTTGTAAAAATGCCAAAGTCTCGTAAGTTTCAGTTGCTGATAATGAATAACACTAACCAGACAATCACTTTGAGACGGGGGTGTCCGCTGGCTAAATTGGAAAGGGCAGGTGATATTACTGAAATTACTATGCCCGATAAACAAAATAATAAAAGTCCTGATGTAGATTTGGAACAGGTACATGTACCGGAGGAATTCAAGCCTGAAATTAACAAATTGCTAAAAAGAAATAGGGACATGTTCGTTAGTGACGACAAGAACCTGGGCAGAACCGATACTGTGGAGATGCGTATCGACCATATCGCACACCCCTCAAACAAAGACCGACAATGGATTCAGCAATCGACGAAATGATGCAGGCAGGTGTAATTAAGAGATCCAATAGCCCGTGGGGTTTTCCAGTAGTTTTAGTAGAGAAGAAAGACGGTGGTAAGAGATTTTGTGTAGACTTTAGAGCACTTAATAAGATTACAAAGAAATATGCTCGACCTCTTCCTGTCATCGATGATATACTGGCATCACTTGGTTCGGCAAGGTACTTTTCGAAGCTTGATTTAAAATCAGGGTACTGGCAAGTTAAGCTTCATGATGATGACAAAGAAAAAAGTGCATTCACCTGCCACAAGGGTCTGTTTCATTTTAATGTTATGCCATTTGGACTTGCAAACGCACCCGGCATCTTCCAGGAATTAATGTCAGTTGTTTTACAGGGACAGGAAGATTTTGCTCTGGCATATTTAGATGATATTCTGATATTTTCAAATACGGTGGAAGATCATTTAAGACATATAGACACAGTCTTGAGTAGTCTACGTAAGCACAACCTTAAACTGAAGCCAGCTAAGTGTGATTTCTTTAAGAAAGAGACCCAATACCTGGGGTTCAAGATAAGTGAAGAGGGAATACAACCAGACCTCAATAAAGTCAAGGCTATAAAGTCAGTTTCTACTCCAACCACTGTTAGGCAAGTAAGAGCTTTTATTGGGATGACCTCATACTATCGCCGCTTTATTAGAAATTTCTCTGATATAGCCGAACCGCTGGTCAATTTGACAAGGAAATATGCACGATTCCAATGGGACGATGCTTGCCAAACCGCTTTCGATACACTAAAAACGAAGCTCGCGGAGATGGTAACACTAGCCTATCCCAACCCAAATAAGGCGTATAGGTTATATACTGACGCATCCGATCAATCGATTGGCGCATGCCTATCCCAGGTGGTGGAAAATAGGAAGGATGTAGAAAAACCAATTTATTTATTGCCCCATAAATTAAGTGACACACAAACGAGGTGGTCAACTATAGAGAAAGAGGCTTATGCCATACACTATGCTCTTCAAAAACTGAATCACTACCTGCATGGCGCAACATTCACAATATACACTGATCATAGGCCCCTGGAGCACTTACTTAACTCGCCCATACAAAATAAGAAGATACAGACTTGAGCTCTGAGCATGTCTGGCTACAATTTCAGCATACAGTATCTTAAGGGTAAGGATAATGTTTGCGCGGATCTCTTATCACGCGCTGTTGATGTGAACGAAGACCATATTGCTTCTCCAGTAGATATAGATGATAGAAATTACTTGGTTAGTGTTATAAACTCCAACCTAATGGAGCCGGAAGAATTAGCAGCCCATAAAAATGTCGGAAATTCATCAGAGGCACCCGAACGGCCCACATTGAAAGGAATAGACATAATCAGGGAGCAAGAATCAGACAAAAACATCTTAGACCTGAAGATTAGATTACGAAATGGTAGGGCTACCAAAGCAGAACAGAAGAGATATATAGTAATGGATGAGGTGGTGTACTATTTGTCTCAGCCTGATGATGAACCCCTCATCAGGCTGTATGTACCATCTCACCTTAGAAAAAGGGTGCTAGTTCAATACCATGATGACAGTGGCCATATGGGGGTGGATAAGACATTCCACTCAATAAAACAAAAGTATTTCTGGCCTTGTTTACTTAGAGAAATAAATGATTTCGTAGGTAAATGTATCCCATGTCAGACAAGTAAACTAAAGAGGCAGCAACCCCACATACAGGAATGTGACTTCCCTCCTTTTCCTTTCGCAAAGGTTGCTTTAGATGTCTCAGGACCCTACCCAAAGACCCATTCAGGTAACCAATACATAGTTACATTCATAGATATGTACAGTGGTTGGCCGGAGGCATTTGCGGTTCCTAACAAGAAGGCAGAAACAGTGGTGCATCTCTTAGTTGACGAAATCTTCCCCAGATTTGGGACACCACTTCAGCTTTTAACTGATAATGGGCCAGAAAATGTCAACAGGGTGATGAAAAAGACATTAGAAGACCTAAATATACACCATGTGACAACTTCTTTTTATCACCCCCAGAGCAACGGTAAGGTTGAGAGGTTTCACAGAACAATGCATGATGTTCTAGGAAAAAAAAATCGGCAACAACGAATAGTCGTGGGATATTTACATTAACCAAATGTTGGCGGCTATCCGGTTTCATGTGAGCGAAACCACTAAGTTTTCACCGTATTACTTGCTCTACAACAGGGATGTTATTTTGCCCTTGGACAATATACTGAGGCCTCGTCGCATATATTATGGTGATGAGCATCACCAAATTGCACTACAGGAAATGCATCGTAGCTTCACTTTAGTTAGGAATAATATAAGAAAAGCGAGGAGAGCCGCGATAGATAAGTCGCGTGGTAAGACGAAAAATACAACTTTTGAGGTTGGTGATTTGGTGTACTATAAGAATCACCAAAAGAAAGGGAAGTTAGATGTGCGCTGGCGGCCATATTATGTGATCGTTGAAAAGACTGGCCCGGTCTCTTATAGAATTAGAGATCAGTTAACCGGCTCAGTCATTAAGACGCATGCTGAGCATCTTCGGGCAGCGTCCATTGATGAATGGAAAATCCCTACTTCCGATAGGCCGTTACGAAAGATTGTATTGGCTGCTCCAGTAGAATCCAGTGATTCGGATGACGAATCCGGAGCGGAACAGACCGACTTTCCAGTGCACAAAAATCGACACCAACGTGTGGAATCAGACGATGAGTCTGATGTTCCATTAATGGAGCGTCGCATCATGACGCGACGTAAAATGGCGAATAAAAACGTGTCAACTATTGATAGTGATGATAGAATCGGTGGTATAAATAATGTTTCATCCACGTTCGAGGATGATTGCTCAAAGTGCGAAACGTCTGGATCTACTCATGTAGATCAGGGTTTTTCTAGGGAATCACCTAGCAGCGAAGATGTCCAAATGAGGCAAACGTCTGTTGGGGCAAAAAGCACGGATAGACCTGCAGATTCCACAGTTGATCGGAACAAAAAGAAAGAACAACTGAAAAGTCTTGTAGACTTATTGGCTGATATGCTATAGAATTGGGAAAGAAAGCAGTGGGAGGATTAACGATAGTTTAAGTGAAATAGTTAGGTCACCTTCCTTATAGCAAATCATGCGGAAGATACAAACTAATGAATTAAGAGTCACGGGTCCATTTTTTTTAGACTAAATTAAGATAGATGAAACCTCTAATCCTCCACAAGTAAATTGCATGCGGATTAACGTTGGAATCAGGGTAATTTTCTTCGTTTTCTATTGAACATTTCTCGGTCAGACTATGAATGATATGTACTGCAGATAATGGCAGTTTTTCTGTGTTCAAACATAGTATGTTTGAAATTAAATTAAATTAAATTAAGTTACATGTGTAACAATAAACTCGAGCGGAAACACGCATGGTGTTGGTCAAAGGTCATTTACTCGATGTCATTTTAGAAACTGGGGCGCGGTTACCGCCTATGATCATATGGTCGTGCATCGAGGCGTCTACGCGTATGGACAGAGTCGAGAAAGGAAACGAACATTTAAAGTTACAGAAACTTAAAAAAAAAAAAAAAAAGAACAATGAAACATCGAGCTGGGAGAACATTATGAAAATTCCACAATGGACACGAACATTGTTGGGTTGCCGATGTAGGCTCCTCTATATTTTTTTTTGTTGTTGTTGTTTTGTTTGTTTCGGCGTGCACATGTTCTGTACAATTGTCGGGCTTGTGTGGCATGGGGGGGTGTGAGGGTGTTGCGCTTAAAATGTTCTTAGGTGAACATTTTGGAAAATGGGAGGGCGAGGAGTGTAATATAGCAATCTGGCCCCACCCGAGGAAGGTTGATGCAATCGATGGTGTTTCCCGTCGGTGAAGGGGTCGGCGAACGACAAGACAGGTGTTTGAGAAATACATCCTGTCGGGGCCTGGAGCGGATGTCGCAGGGTTATGAGTCGGGCTCGTTTGACCTTATTTCCGACAGCGGCGGAAATGACTACGGAGGCAAACAGAACAGGTGTCTCTTGGAATTACGTAGGCGTTGCGTGGGCGAGGCAAAACCGGAAGGAAAAGTCCCGGTTCTAGAAGACTATAAAAAGACCTCGACACACGGATTCGCCAGCAGAGAACGGCCAGTGGAAGCAGAGAGACACCACAGGCAAGACTACACTCCCGTCGACCCATTCTATGTGCGCTCTCACTCTTCCATTCTCTGTTCCACACGGGTTCGTCGTCAGGAATAAAAATATAACCTTATATTTTTATATATGCGTGTTCTCGTTGTTTGTCGTCGTACGGCGATATATAACAATATTATGTTCATTTATTTTTATGATAATTCATTCTAGTTTTCTAATTATGTTCGTGATGTTAAGTTTAAATTAATCAAGGAAAGTGTTGTAATTTTTGTTAATCCAAGTACTTTCGATCTTTTCCGAGATCATTCTCAGGGATGAATTGCGAAGAAAAATTTATGTAAATGTAATCGTTGTAAGGGTAAATTTGCAAACAGGCGCGAACGCGCTTGGCATTCATTATTTTAAAATTAACCGTTGTGTTTACAATGTTTTGTAAACAAACATTCCTAGTGAAAGTGAGATAACTACAGAGGTTAAAATTGCAAAATGGTAAATTTCAAAATGGAATTAAAAGTTAGTCGACTCAAATGCACTTTAAACATTACTACTACTACTAATATATTTTGTTCAGTGATGGTTTCTTTTGATATTGAGGGCCTCGAGAATTTCAAGTTTTTGTTTATTATTTTCTTGGTGTAGTCGACTGGTGTTCTAAACAAGTATTTTTCTGTAATAGTCAGTCAGTTAAGTGCTATACGTGATACACGCTTGGGCGATCATGTCTCGAAAGAGACATGACTGACTGGGCAGATTATCCCGCAGTATGTTGCCATTGCTTTCTGCAGTAGACTGGTTGCCGACCAAAGCTACAGAACCCAATCTGTCCTACTATTTAACCTATTACTGGAGGGAAGAGACGTATTAATATTAATACCTTTTCCAAGGGTATTTGCGCGTAAGTGAATGTAAGGAATACAACTGGAATTCGAACTCGGCTTCCCGATTTCTCGTTCCGCGCCGATATCCACTGCACAACGACGCACATTTCTGTAATAACGTGTCCTTAAATGATGTGTGATAGAAAAGAGCCAAGTGTTGAAAAGTTAGAATTTAGCCATGTCAGAGGGATAAAAGTGGTAGGGGGAACGAAAGGAAAAAGGAAAAACGGGGGGAGGGTTGGTTGACTGGGAAGTAAGCTAAGAATAAAAATATTTCCCTAGAAACAAAAAAAAAACTGCTACCATCAATGTTGAAAAAAAACATTGAAAAATTACCAAAGAGATTTTAGTTTAAATAAATAATGACTGGGACAAATTTTATAGAAAACATTTGGATATACGAATTTAAATTTGGGATTTACCTATGTGATCATCCTTTTGGATTTAAAATATATATACATTCAGTAATGAATTAGAGCACTCTGGCTATTGGGCGTGTATAATGATAATATACTCGCTAAAAAGTCTGCCTTCTTCTACCGAGCGCCTATAGCCCAGAGGTAAAATCGCTGACTGACGCCAATTCGGTCGGGTTTCAATCTTGGGTTAAAAGCAATTGGAGTCAAACCGTACTGATGAGCTGTGATACAGCGAAACGGATCTGTCTGCAGATGACTATATATATATATATATATATATATATATATATATAGATATATATAATTAGTTATTACTTTAGAACATGTACAAACTGCGACAAAATTGTACATCTTATTTCGACATTGAAAGATTTGATGAGCCATTGTTCTTTTAATGTCGAAAGAAAATGTACAATTTTGCAGTAGTTTGCACATGTTCTAGTGTAGTAATTAATAATATTTATTCATTGCACTGTTTTTGTATTGAGCGTTTTAGATTAATGTTTTGAATGTTTTGAATAATGAAAATTGGAAGAATTGACAAATCCATTCTTAAAAATTTATTTCGAGGAAATTATCACCAATGGATTTGTAAATTCTTACAATTTATTTTCATTATAATATTCTGTTAAATTTTAACATTGAGTTCTTATCGGATTACGATCTCCCGTGGAATTTACCTTACAAATTACCAAAGATACTACTTAATTACACACACACACACACACACACACACACACACACACACACACATATATATATATATATATATATATATATATATTATCAAAAAAATGGATTTATGCACTATATATATATATATATATATATATAAAAACTTTTTTTTATAAATGGAACTTTGTCTGTGTGTGCGTATGTGTGTGTATGTGTGTGTCTGTGTCTGTGTGTGTCAGTTACCTATAGACTCCGAAACGGCTGAACTGATTTTCTTGAAAATTTACACAGTTGTACTATAAGCGTCTTCGAGTGTTCTTAGCTAGGTTTTGTGTCGAGGTACCCCCGATAAATATCGAAAATAGATAATCGAAAAAATCGGGTTATAGAAGGAGTGGTCCGATTTTAATCAAATTTGATACACTCATAGACAAAGACATATGAAACGATATTCAGAAGTTTCAAGGTTGCAGTTCTAAAAATAGTGCAGAAAATCGATAATATATATATATAAAAGGCAAGATGTTTGTGTGTGTGTGTGTCTGTTTATCTGCCTGTATGTCTGTATTTTTTCAGCCCTTTTATTTTAGTTTTTGCTTCGGGTTTGGCTCTAAGTAGGTATAATTGTAGTTCTTAGTCTCAGCCATGATACGATTTACTCAGAGGACTTATTTAACTTTCAAAATTCAGTTTACGACGGAAAAAAAACTTATTTGATATCGATACCAGGAAATCAAAATTTGACTTACATCCATTCATTTTTCTTTCAGTCTACGGTTTCGCTGTAACTGGAAACAACTATTGCTTTTTAGTTTTTCGTGTCAACGTCCAAAGAGTCTGAGCTTCAGGACCATTAATTAGTTTTAAAGCTTTCATTACACCCGAGCAACGCCGGGCTATACTGCTAGTAGTGCATAAATCCATTTTTCTCATAGTTACTGCTTCGCATATAACGAATCAGAATTTTATCAATCACAGATTCAATATATTTATTAATTGATTGAATTTCTAACAATGACTTCCAGGCGTTTATCTTCATAAAATCTAAGATGTAAATCCGTCCAATAATATTTAACAATATCTATACAGAACTCAGGTTAAATAATTATTCTTTTTATTTGATTCAAATAAACGGTTTACTGTCTTTTATTCGTCTAAGTCTCTTTCATGTATCCGTGTACTTCTTATTAACACTGCTAAGTTTTCCATATTGTTTTGTCAAGGATTCCCGAAGACAACAAGTCGGAGTGGAATAACGTTATGACGTCATTGCGTCAAATGGCTATTGTTACAATGACAGCTGCATAATCACATTCATTGTGAGAAATGGCCCAGAACTTTTTCTCTCCAACATTATTTTACATTAGAGGGGACGCGGAATGAATTGGCTGAAATTTTCAGACGTAAAGTACGGAGACAAAGGCTAGTCTCTGAAAAGACACACAAATATAATTTAAAATAAAGTCTTCTTCTCGAAATCTTTGTATTGTCAACATTTTGATAAAAGGTCCCAATAAAAAATCTACATCATTGTTTTGTTTCTTTCCATTACAAAATTCTAATCGCACATTTAACAACAGTCAGGTGCAAACTTTACAAAATAGTTTCTCTGACAAAACCAGCAAACAATTACGAAATCTATTAATTTTCAGATGCAAAATTTAGTTTAAAGTACATGCAATGAAACAAGAATTAAACTCGTTCTTGGCCTGAGATAATCAGGTATTATATTCTACATTGTCTCTTTACAAAATATTTTTGTTCCTTTTTAATCAATAGACCATGCTGTTGTTGTTGTTGTTATATTAGAAATGAGTGACGAAATTCATTTAATTCAGGGAGACGTCGGTACATGTTTTTCCAGTTGTTTGCTTTCGATCATTTAACCTTCCATTTTAAGGCTAGATGAAATTTGAACACGATTATTTCAACGCCAGTGGGTTTTAAAGCACTGTTTACTTCAATAAAATGGCAGTCGATAGATTTCTGTTATTTTGAATTTTGTAGTCTTTTTTCGTTTTTTCACTCGCTTCTTCCTTTGTCCCTTTTTTCTTTTAAGTCAATCTTTCATCATTCTTTTTTTGCCTTTTTTGTTAATTTGCTTTTTATTGCTTTCTTTACACGTCTTTCTTTTATCTGAGCCTTTTCTCTTTCTTTCTTTTATTTTTCTCTTTCCTTCTTTCATTCTTTCTTTCTTTCTTTACCCTGTTAGAATTCCTAATCTCTGTTTCTGCTTTTCTCTTTTTGTCTTTGAGTGTTTATTTATTTGTTTTTCTTTCCTTGTTTAATTCTGTCTTTCTTTTTATTTTATTTTTTTATTTTTCTTTCTTTTTTCTTTCTTTAAGCGTTTTTATTACTTTTACCTCGGCTTCCTTTATCTCATTCTTTTTGTCTTTGTTCTCCTTTCATTTCTTCTTTCTCTTATTCTTATTTTTTACACATTCTAGATTTCTTGACCGCCTTTTCTTATTTTATATCTGTCTTTCTTCTTTTATTTTTCGCCTTTATTTCTCTTTACCTTTCTTTTTTATTCTTGTTCTTTTTCTTTCTTTCTTTCTTTCTTTCTTTCTTTCTTTCTTTCTTTACACTTTTTCTTATTTTTGCTCAACCTTTCCTCTTTCTTTCTTTTTTCTTTCCTTCCTTCTTTCTTTTATCGTTGTACTTATTTCTTTTCTTTTTTTACATTTTTCTTTTTTAACACTCTTTCCTTGTTCTTTTTTCTTTCTTTCTTTAAACTTTTTCTTATTTTTACTCAACCTTTCCTCTTTCTTTCTTTTTTCTTTCTTTCCTTCTTTCTTGTACCGTTGTTTTTATTTCTTTTCTTTTTTTCTTTACATTTTTAATTTTTTATAAGAGTCTTTCCTTGTTCCTTTTTTTTTTTTTAATCATCTCACCCCAAGCAAGGCATTCCACTGCCACTATTGCGCATGGGGCTACATAGGGGAAGGTAAAGAGAAGGAGTGGTTAGACATAGGGAATGTCAGGAGGAAAGTGACAGATGAGTAAGGATAGCGAGGATGAGGGTTAGGCAGATGGGAAGAGTGCTTGATAGAATGGGAGCAGGTTAGTGTGTTAGGAGGTGTCTGTTGACCTTACATTTAAACTCCTGGAGATTATTCTTTGTTTTACTGCCCTCCTTTATCTTTGAATTTTTTTCTTTTCTTTACTTTTCTTCTTTTTATTTCAGTCTTTTTTCTTTCTTTTTCTTTCGTATTTATTTATTTGCTACTTTCTTTTTTCTACTACATCCTGTTTGTTCTCCATTCTGTTTTTTAGGACTTTTTCTGTTTGAACAGAGCAAGTTTAGGGACTAGAAAAAATGGCGTTCAAAATTGCAACTAAAAATTGGCAAGGCTAAATTATAAAGCGATAATCCATTTGTCAAGATTTAGTCGGAATTTTGTTGATTGAATAATCTTCAGATTGTTCGAACAAATTCCATCACGATATTCCCTGGCGCAGCATCTTCGTCACGTTACAGCCACCTTCACGTTCATAAGATTTTAGCCTTCCCGAATATGATTAGCTGTTAAATGGCATTAAACAAATCATAACAGTGTCTTTTAGCTTTTAGAGGCTATTACTTTCGAATGAGATTATATAGAGCAAATAAAGTAATTCATTCAACCATATAGCGATGAAACGCGTAATAAGCTTCTTTTTGAAAAAGACAAGGAACCATGCTATCTGTTATACGCAGAAAAAACTTCTTAAGATTTTAATCACTCATTAAATTCAGTCCCTTCTTATTTTTATTTACACGGTAGGCAATTACTATAAAGTTATAAAATTCTAGTAAAATTTTAGAAATTTATTAACATGTTGAATAGGATTAACTTTTAGGTTACTCTTGATATCTCAAAAGCATTTGACAGAGTTTAGCATGCTGGCTTTCTGTGCTAGCTTCCAGTATTTCTGGAAGATTGTTTGATTTAATCCAGTCATTTCTATCAAATCGTGAAATGAAGTTTGTTTTGAACGGGAAAACTTCAAGAGCGTAGCGTCTTTCAAGGCGCAATTTTAGGTCTTACGATTTTTTTTATTTTCATTGATGATTTTCCTGTTCCCAAGTTGGCATCTATACAGATGACACCACAATTTACTCCCGTCTCAATAAAAAATCTGTCAAGGCCGACAAAAGTAAATCTAGCCGCTTCACTTCAAAAGGACTTCTAATCTGTGAGTGAATGAGGTAGGAAGTGGCTCGTAAAGGGGAATGCCTCCAAAATGAAGTTGCCCTCCTTTAAGAACCATATAGAAAATTTCTTTCCTACCATCAGAATGAATTAAGCTAGTCTCCTAGAGAGCAAAATACTCTATCTCTTTGGTCTCACTCTATCAAATGGAATGACTACATTAAATCTACAGCTGCTTCTGCTGCTAGAAAGATTGGTTCACTGTACCAGGCCAGATCATCATAATTTGCATATTTATAAATCTACCATTTGTCCGTGTATTGAATACTGTTGCTATATTTGGTCGGGTGCTCCTGCTAATCGTCTTGAGGTTCTCGACAAAATCCAAAGAAGGATCTGCAATATAATTGATCTTGACTTGGCAACCTGATTTAGTCCCTTTCTCACCAACGTGATGTGGCTTCCCTCTGTCTTTTTTACAAGTATTTTCATGGCAAATGCTCTGATCTTTTTTCCTGGTACCCTGACCACATGTATTTCCTTGTGCTAATAGATTGGCATCAAGACCCCACTCTTTCACCGGCGAAATAGTTAAATGCAACCGCCTCTGTTACTTTAATAGTTTCTTTTCTCGCACTTCCCGATTGTGGAACTCCCTACTGTTTGCTTGTCTCCCTGATAGCTGTAATCTCCAAAAGTTTAAATGTAACGTCAATCGCCATCTTTTATCTGCTTGATTCCCATCCATCTCTTATCTTTTCTTCGACATCCGCTGTATCTAGTTTTTCTCTCACTGTACCCCCTTGCGCACTAGTGGCGGTCTTGCCTTGCTTTAGGGTGAAATGTTTTTCTTAAAAAGTATTTATTATTTGATATTTTAATATATAAATATTATATAACATATTATAAATTATATTAACAGTATATGTTACGTTATGTTATACATTAAGAATATATTATAAGATAATGGGAATATTTAAGAAATAGATAATTTCCTGATTGTTTACTTTTGAAAACTCGCCGTAAATTTGAACAAAATGCATTTTGTGCCAGTCGAAGTCATCAGTGCATTTGTGGGATTTGATTCTTTCAAGTGGACATAGTTAAGGCAAATTTTCTCAAACAGTTAAAATGGCAACGGCAGACATCTTTTATCTAAGATCCTGTAGTTTACAAAACGAACACTTTGACGTAATTGATAGCTCTGAATTCCCATTGCTGCAATTTGATAGCATCTATATTTTCGTACTTTATTTCGTTCAAAGTTTTCGTTTCTCTAAATAATATACTGAAAACCTGTTTTCAAAAACTAGAAAGAAAATTTTTTTATAGAACTACATAAACACTTTGCAAATAGCGACACTGGCACTGAAGCAGCAATATCGGATGATAAAATTCTGCATGAACCGAACTGGAAAATGGCAGCTTTAGTGTATAGGAGCCACGTAAATTATATTACTTTGATTTTTGTCCCTTTTCAAAGACGCTGATAATCTCTTACAGGTTCCATACATATAAGTAAAAATCCAAATGAAACACTTTAAGCAAAACGAATGTTTCGGTAACGATACAAGAAATCACGAAAATAGAAAAGAGATCATCGCGCAAACACATGAATTACGATTTTGTTTAGTTAACAAAAAATTATTTCAGCTTTATGGAAAGAAGATAACCTTGTTGCTACAGGGAATATTATTTGCAGTATGTACATTATTCGGACTATTGTCCTGATCTTTCCTGTAATTTGTACGACGTTTCGGCCGTTGTACGCTCCGGCCTTCTTCAGGTGATATGAATTTTGAAACAAACGCTTTATTGTAATCACTGGAGTATATAAACTCCATTCGTTGCGTAAAGCATAGATTGGAAGTCATGAGTTATCTCCCTCTAACCTTGCAAGTTACATGTTCGCTATTGCCGTTGCCTGTTATTGAACTCACAACTCTAAGAGTCAAGTCAGGAACGTTTATATCCACTGGGCCATGTGTTATTAAGTAACTTGTGAGGTAACTCATGACTTCCAATTGAGGCTTTACGAAAGGAATGAAGTTCATATACACCAGTGATTGTAATAAAGGGTTCGGTTTGAAATTCCTAGCACCTGAAGAATGCCGGAGCGTACAAATGGCAACAAAGATGAGGACAATAGTTCGAATAATGTAAATACTGTAAATACTACCTCATCTCAGAAATATAGACAAAGGGTTCGGTTCGAAATTTCTAGCACCTGAAAAAGGCCGGAGCGTACGATGGCCGAAACGTCGAACAAATCGCAACAAAAATTAGAACAATAGTTCGAATAATGGAAATACAGTAAATACTACCTCATGTCAGAAATATAGATAAATTATTAAACGTCGTACAAATGGCAACAAAGATTAGGACAACAGTCCGAATAATGTAAATACTGTGAATAAAACCTCATGTCAGAAATATAGACAAATAGAATAATCTATTACTAAACGTCGTACAAATGGTAACAAAGATGAGGACAACCCTCCGAATAATGTAAATAGTGTAAATACTACCTCATCTCAGAAATATAGACAAATAGAATAATCAATTATTAAACGTCGTACAAATAGCAACAAAGATGAGAACAATAGTCCGAATAATGTAAATACGGTAAATACTACCTCATGTCAGAAATATAGACAAATAGAATGTTCTGTTATAAAAAGACCCTGCAAATGGCAACAAATATGAGGACAACAGTCCGAATAATGTAAATAGTGTAATTACTACCTCATCACAAATGTAGACGAATAGAATAATCTATTATTAAACGTCGTACAAATGGCAACAAAGATGAAGACAATAGTCCGAATAATGTAAATACTGTAAATAGTACCACATCTCAGAAATATAGACAAATAGAATGATCTATTATTAAACGTCGTACAAATTGCAACAAAGATAAGAACATTAGTCCGAATACTGTAAATACTGTAAATACTACCTCATCTCAGAAATATAGATGAATAGAATGATCTATTATTAAACGTCGTACAAATGGCAAAAAAAGATAAGGACAATAGTCCGAATAATATAATTACTGTAAATATAAACGTCATACAAATAGCAACAACGATGAGAACAATAAGCCGAATAATGTAAATAATGTAAATACTACCTCATTTCAGAAATATAGACAAGTAAAATAATATATTATTAAACGTCGTACAAATAGCAACAAAGATGAGGACAATAGTCCGAATAATGTAAATACGGTAAATACTACATCATGTCAGAAATATAGACAAATAGAATGTTCTGTTATAAAAACGTTCTACAAATGGCAAAAAAGGACAATAGCCCGAATAATGTAAATACTGTAAATACTAACTCAACTCAGAAATATAGACGAATAGAATGATCTATTATTAAACGTCGTACAAATGCCAACAATGATGAAGACAATCGTTCGAATAATGTAAATACTGTAAATACTGCTTCATCTCAGAAATATAGACAAATAGAATATTCAATTATTAAACATCTTACAAATGGCAACAAATATGAGGACAATAGTCCAGATATTGTAAATACTGTAAATACTAGCTCATCTCAGAAATATAGACGAATAGAATGATCTATTATTAAACGTCGCACAAATGGCCACAAAGATGATGACAATATCCGAATAATATAAATACTGTAAATACTGCTTCATCTCAGAAATATAGACAAATAGAATATTCAATTATTAAACGTCGGACAAATGGCAACAAATATGAGGACAATAGTCCAGATATTGTAAATAGTGTAAATACTACCTCATCTCAGAAATATAGACGAATAGAATGATCTATAATTAAACGTCGTACAAATGCCAACAATGATGAAGACAATCGTTCGAATAATGTAAATACTGTAAATACTGCTTCATCTCAGAAATATAGACAAATAGAATATTCAATTATTAAACGTCGTACAAATGGCAACAAATATGAGGACAATAGTCCAGATATTGTAAATACTGTAAATACCAGCTCATCTCAGAAATATAGACGGATAGAATTATCTATTATTAAACGTCTTACAAATGCCAACAAAGATGAAGACAATCGTTCGAATAATGTAAATACTGTAAATAGTTCTTCATCTCAGAAATATAGACAAATAGAATATTCAATTATTAAACATCGTACAAATGGCAACAAATATGAGGACAATAGTCCAGATATTGTAAATACTGTAAATACCAGCTCATCTCAGAAATATAGACGGATAGAATTATCTATTATTAAACGTCTTACAAATGCCAACAAAGATGAAGACAATCGTTCGAATAATGTAAATACTGTAAATACTGCTTCATCTCAGACATACAGACAAATAGAATATTCAATTATTAAACGTCGTACAAATGGCAACAAATATGAGGACAATAGTCCAGATATTGTAAATACTGTAAATACTAGCTCATCTCAGAAATATAGACGAATAGAATGATCTATTATTAAACGTCGCACAAATGGCCACAAAGATGATGACAATATCCGAATAATATAAATACTGTAAATACTGCTTCATCTCAGAAATACAGACAAATAGAATATTCGATTATTAAACGTCCGACAAATGGCAACAAATATGAGGACAATAGTCCAGATATTGTAAATACTGTAAATACCAGCTCATCTCAGAAATATAGACGGATAGAATTATCTATTATTAAACGTCTTACAAATGGCCACAAAGATGATGACAATATCCGAATAATATAAATACTGTAAATACTGCTTCATCTCATAAATATAGACAAATAGAATATTCAATTATTAAACGTCGGACAAATGGCAACAAATATGAGGACAATAGTCCAGATATTGTAAATACTGTAAATACTAGCTCATCTCAGAAATATAGACGAATAGAATGATCTATAATTAAACGTCGTACAAATGCCAACAAAGATGAAGACAATCGTTCGAATAATGTAAATACTGTAAATACTGCTTCATCTCAGAAATATAGACAAATAGAATATTCAATTATTAAACGTCGTACAAATGGCAACAAATATGAGGACAATAGTCCAGATATTGTAAATAGTGTAAATACTACCTCATCTCAGAAATATAGACGAATAGATTGATCTATTATTAAACGTCTTACAAATGCCAACAAAGATGAAGACAATCGTTCGAATAATATAAATACTGTAAATACTGCTTCATCTCAGAAATATAGACAAATAGAATATTCAATTATTAAACGTCGTACAAATGGCAACAAATATGAGGACAATAGTCCAGATATTGTAAATACTGTAAATACTACCTCATCTCAGAAATATAGACGAATAAAATGATCTATTATTAAACGTCGTACAAATGCCAACAAAGATGAAGACAATAGTTCGAATAATGTAAATAGTGTAAATACTACCTCATCTCATAAATATAGACAAATGCTAAAGCGATAAAATCATGTCCAGAATGAAAATCGTTATTCCAAATCCTGGCCACAAATTGGCATTCAGGAAAAGTACCTTCCCATCTCCCGTACATTTTTTACTCATATGCGACCTCGATTTAAAAAATAGCGTTTAATACATTTCATCACATTGAAACATTGAAATAAACATTCTACTGGGCAAAAAGAAAACTTCTTTCATCTTTTATAAGTTGTCAAGTATTTCAAACAACCAACCAAATATAATTTCCATCCACAGCAAAATCATTTGCTTACCAGTGAGAAAAATTGAATCGCCGCTCAATCTTATTGGTTTAAATATTTTCGATTCAGCTTTTCGGAAAGGAATCGATAAAAATACTTATAAACTGCAGTCTTAAAATTGTGAAAAAATTTTACTGGATCACTGGATCTTAGTCTTCTGATAAGCACACCGCATATTTAATTCCCATTATTTCCGAAGGACTTATGAAATTATGATGGTGATTACCACAATCGGATTAATTTATGAGATTATGATGATAATCATCACGGTCGGATTACCTGGCGCTTGGATGAAAAGATGCTTGCTTCAAACCACTAGCATTTGTCATGCAGGCGTATATGATGCCTCCCCGACTCACTTCAGTGATAGGCCAAAGAGCAAGGGAGGAAAAACGAGTCAGATTATGCCGGAAATTCAGAGACATACATATTTTCAACACCACAAAGTTTCTATCCATCTTTACTCCTTGATGTGACTCCACTTCTCTCGCCGTATCGTGTTTTGATTTATTTCATCACAACATTCAAGAGAACATTAAAGGGAGTTATATTATTTTACCTGGTTTCTTCGCCTTGTGTTTTCCATAAAACGTGCGAATAGCTTTTGAATAACGCTTTATTGTAACGCTACAAATTGACCTCAACGTAATAATTTGAGCTATGAATAGTCTCTGAGTTGCTGCAGACATTAAGCGAATATCGGGAGATATTCCAAAGCTGTTAAATGCTACCTGTTATATGTTAAGTAAATGCTCGATGTGGATTAAATCTGGTCAGCACTGAGGCCAATGAAAGTCAAGTGGATGTTTTGGAAACCAGTTTTGTGACAGACGATCACAAATTCGGCGAAAACATCTTCCTGGCCCGACAGAGTGACCAAAATAAAATGGAAGAGGAATTTGATTTTAAATCCACATTTTAGATCTGGGTATCATCTATGCAAATTGTCAACGGCTGAAATAGCTATAATGCTTCCAAAAGCTGTTTTTCTCCACTTTCGGTATATTTGTGTTGATGTAACTTTTAGAGAAATGATACTACAGTTTCGTTGTCAAATCAGATAAGATGATGTCGAACATAAGGAAAGTATTTGACTTGGAACAGTAGATACAAGAGTGGTTTGTTCACAACTTCACTGACAGCTAAGTGCTCGACAATAATCGATAAATAAACAAAAGATGAAGACATTGAGATTTTTTCCATGTTCAAAGTTGTTTTACATTTTGCTAACTCATTTTGACATTTAGAGTATTTACATTATTCGGACTATTGTCCTAATCATTGTTGTTATTTGTACGACGTTTCGCCGTTGTACACTTCGGCCTTCTTCAGGTGCTAGGTGTCATTTCAGGTGTCATTTAGAAATTATCAACGTATAAATCATCTTAAAGCTTCAAACTCACAACATGGCTATAAACTGAAATTTCGAACTTCAACATAAATCAGACAAATTTTAACTGTTTATATTTGCGCAAAACAAACCAAAGAGTAAACCTTTACATTAAAATAAGAATATATTTTACATTTCGATAAAATGGATGAAACTAATTAGGAGGCGCAGGCGCATATATATATATATATATATATATATATATATATATATATATATATATATATATATATCCAGGTGAAGAGGACTTAACATTTTACTATTTTGAGTGCCTCTGTATTTATTTTCTTATGAACAGTGCTCAATATAATAGATATTATAGATTTTAATATAATTATATAGTTATGAATTAATTGTACATTGCGACACGGAAATTTCTATGTTTCGAGATAGATTCTTTTCATCAGGCAAAGTTTGATGTTGTTTGTACAGATGATTTACTTTAAAATATTAGAAAAACGATACATAAATAATTTAAAAATCTTAATTTAAAAGTAACAATTAAAACAAATATAAAAAAGTAGATTTCCTCGATGTAAGCTTAGATCGAGAGAAAAAGATACACTAACCATACAAAAAACCAAATACCAATCCTTTATACTTCCACCCAAATCTACCCACCTGTTATCAAACATCTACCCTCTTCAACAGAATACAGAATTAGTAAAAGTTCAGCAAATAAAGAAGTATTTAATAAGCAGAGCAACATTTACAATAATGCCATAAAAAATAGTGGATATAAAAACCCAAATATCAAATATGTAAACGAGAAAAGCTACACCAGAAGAAAAAATAGGAATAGAAATATTATCTGATACACACCCGCTTTTAACAAAATGACTAGTAGTAAATTGGGGAAAAAATCCTCGCGTTAATTAGAAAACACTTTCTAGAAAAAACCCCATTAATTAAGATCTTTAATAAAAAACACTATTAAGTTAAGTTACAGCTGTATGAACAATCTAGAAAAAATCACAAAAAATCACAACAATAATATTTTTTAAAACTTTAACAAAATTAATAAAAACAACCTGATAAAAGAAAATAACAATTTAGACAAGAAAAAATGTAACCGTAGAAACTCTATAGATTGCCCGTTAGAAAACAGGTGCCTAACGGAACCAATCGTCTATCAATGCAAAATATCTTCAAAGGAAAACCCAAATAATATAAGAAAATTATAAAGGTATTACTAAGAATACTCTAAAACGGCGCATTTACCAGAACACCTCTTCATTTAATAATAACAAATACAAAAATAGAACATCCCTCTCGAAACATCTTTGGTATCTAAAAGAAAAAAAACACCCACAATAAAGAGGAAAATTCTAAAAGAAGCTAAAACATGTAAGTCATTAAATAAACCATAATCATTATGTTTAAACGAAAAACTATATATTACTAAATCACTTAAAAAGACGCAATGAGATAAATTTCATATGTAGACATTGCAAAATATTCACCTTAGAAAATAGATAAGATCTAAATGAAAAACTAGATATTAGAAAGATGGTATAAGGAGAGCAGTAATTAAATTTAAAACAATTACTTATAAATCAAAGATTTCGAGAAAATTACAACTAGGAGACCAGAAATTATGAAAAAGTGAAAAGAACAGCCGTGGTACTAAATGGGCATATCACATCAAAAACAATAAAAATTAGCGAAGAAAAAAGTTCTGTTGCTATTGGTATTATTACTATAATTAATATATATATATATATATATATATAGTCATCCACAGACAGATCTGTTTCACTGTATATATATATCTTTATTTATTTGTAAATTCAGAAAAAACTCCAGAGGTAGAATCGTTGATTGATTTTGTCGGGTTTCAATCCTGGCTAAAAGCAATCGGATGTCTAACCGTACTGAAGAGCTGTGATACA